>JAQIXP010002202.1:0-15737 GCA_034700285.1 Proteroiulus fuscus | reverse complement strand
TAATGTGTACCGTTAGTTAACATGGAGATTCCCATAGGAGCATGCATTTTTTAAAAGTGTGGACAGCCCCCTTAATAGTTCACTTGGAATTTACAGGAAATTCAGAACTAACAGTCGTATGTTTTAAGCTAGAGCAATTAGCGAATATTCGAAATATTCAAATAATTATTTAGGAATCCCAAACTATAGATTCACAGTTTCTGTTATGTAATATGTAAAAGACCCCGTACCATCATGATTTTGGCGGCTGATTGGAAGCTGCAGTCTGCAATTTTTATCACGATTAGCAGCAATTTAGAATCATAAAAATATTGCAGGAATTTGTCAATCCATACATCAACACTGGAAAATTAAAAACCGGCAAAAATGCACTGAATAGCATTAGTCACTTGAGCATTTGACCTGTAGTAATACCATTAATACATCTGTACTGAAAATATGCATGCTGCTATACCGAGGCATAATTTACAGAAATTTCTGGGAAGGGGGAGTGGGGTGGGGCTTAGTATATATAAATTGCTTATCTTGGCGATACCCACCCCCCTCCCGTAATTACGTGATATAAATAATTTGAATCATTTTTCACTCGCATAATAAATTAGCAATACATTAAAGCAGGAAATGAAAGATAAAATGGCGTCTCATAAGTGGGATCAACAGTTTGTTTTTATTAAATGAAATGAAAGGCAAAGAGCTGATCGATTTATAAATACATACGCAAAAAACTAAATCGATTTATTAAAGCGTAGATTGTAGGCACCTTGAAGGCAAAATCTTGCTGTTTATTGTTTCCTTTAGTTTGGATGTAAATTTGTAAGGTATGCCATGAGAATTGCTACCGTTTATTGAAAACCTTTCGCTTTCTTTAGTTTATTCATATTTCATAGCATTCTTTTGTATCGAGATGCCTTTTGTTAAGATTAAAATGTTTTAGACTTGACGAATTAAGCATTTTCTTTTGTATTTGGAAACAAAAGAAATATTCATAAATTAATTTGTCGGTTCTTTGCTTATACTTAGCATGATCTACCAATTGTTATTTTGAATGCGAGTGTAAAATCCTTCACAATAAATCGGCTTTTAATGCATAGAGGGTACTGGGGCATAGGTCAAAAGGTCAATTCCACTATTTTACGTGGGGAATTTATCACATTTACTAATTATTGCCATTGCATACTTGGGCATTGGCCCTTGATGTTGGCAATCATGCATTACAATCTAACATTGTAAGGGAGGCTAACTTCATAGCAGTAGTCATTAACATTTTAAAGTAGGTAGCATGAAAATGATAAATCTTTGTAGCCCTGAAAAAAGCCTGACACTTGAGAGACTTCAAAGGGGGGGGGAAGGACTTATTCCGCCCCCCCCATAACCATCTTTCTTTGAAATTGCAAAATAGCCTGGGATAATTCCGACAATTATTGTTGTATAATTAAGGGAACAGTATTGGAAATTTAGCTTATAATATCTGTTTCAGTTAATTTCCATTGTTTTTAAAATCCGATTTTTGCAAGATTCTATTCCATCGATAATCTGAATATTGGTGACTTAGCCAAATTTAAACATTTTTGAAAACTCATTTTCCATTTCAAAATCCCAAACTATCATTGCATTTTTTAAGTGTTTTTTAAAATAATAGGCTAGTTAAAAATAATATAAATTTAAATCAGAGGCAAGTACAGTAATAGCCTTTAGTTTTTAAAATGGTAAATGGTATCAGTTTAAAAAAAGTATTTTTTGGGGGGAGGGGGGAGGGCGCTTAATAGGTTAGTTGCCGATCCTGACAGCCATTTTCTGTAAAAACGTCTAGTTTTTTTTTTTTTTTGGGAAGGGGGGGTTAGCCCCTTTGCTTCCCCCATCTAATGAAAATTACAATTTAACATGCAAATTTACCAGGAAAAGGGGGGTCCTAAATTGTGAGGAGGTTGACATGAAGGGGGGGTGAGTAGAAATAGGGTATTATGCAAAAATATATAATTAGTGTAAACCCCATTTTGTAAGTAATTGTGTATCTAAGTTTTGAAATGTCGAAAATCGAATTTACCTTAGAGGTAATGAAGGTCATGAAAAAAATTTAGAAAAACGACCTCTGTCCTTCCAACACTTAGTTAAAATATTTATTTTTTCTTAAGGATTTTGAGGAATATTGATAGTGATCTGTACAATGAACCATTTATTAGTTAGTGTAGGGCAAAGGTTTCAAAACCATTTTATTGTTGTCATCATAAATAAGTTTCAAAGGGTCTATGTTTAGGCAAATAATTACAAACTAGAAATGTGAAGCCCGGTATTTTTTTAATTTCTCTAGTTGCTCCCACACTCCCTGAAATCCAGGATAAATCAGGGAATCGCTTAGATGAGATAACCATTATCGAGGGCTACAGGCAGGAGCTCCATTGCATCAGTCGACACGGCAATCCGGCCGCATATCTCAGATGGTCACTCAATGACCAGGATGTGTCCATGAATGCCACATTCTATAATAACAGCGAACCTTCCTTGGCCTCCAGCGGTGACAGCGTGGACAGTGGCTCTTTCCGGATGTACACAGCGGGCAGTTGGCTCTCCTTGATGGTCAACCGCACCGTGGACCGAGCAGTGCTAAAATGCGTTTCCAAACATTCGGCTTTTAGCGATGTGCAAAATTCAACACTTGAACTGAATATCATTTGTGAGTATTTATTTTTATTCTGGCTTTTGGGGTCGTCCATAAATTACATTAGCTCTTATAGGGGAAAAATTTTTAAACAACTTTAAAAATGATATTCAAACCTTTTGGGTTAAGCAATATTTACTTCAGGATTTGAATAGAAATAAGAAATATCCCTGTTACAGAAGAATAGATGATTTTCACACTACCATTATGCCCCCTGGTAGTATCGGTGACAACTAAAGATGAGGGTCTGCTACAGGTGGCGCTACAGTTCTAAGCATACTTAAGTGATAGTACTAAAATCCCCATGCCCCCTGGTAGTATCTGTGACAACTAAAGATGAGGGTTACGCTACTGTTCTGAGCATGCTTAGTTGGAATGTGAAAGTTGTGTATTAGAAAACAAAATGGCGTCTAAAAAAGTGACGAATTCTTCTGTTGCTAACTTTTTCATTTGTAAACTAGATCCACCGAAGAACTTGACCGGTGATAACAACCTCACGGTGGCCATGCACGAAGCCGTTGAACTGGACTGTCCATTGGATGGCAAACCAACGCCATCCTATGTCTGGTATGAGCTGAAGAAGACTGAGCCGAGGACCTATCCAATAGGATTCCAGAAGTTGCTGAAACTGAACAACTTCAGCGAAAGTTTGCTGGACGCTGGATATTACTGCAGCGCATCCACCCTCATGGGAAGTCAGAATCTGACGGCTTTTTCGGGAGTATTCATGCTGACACCGAAGATGAGCGCCATCATTGGTGAGTCCAAAGATATTTCTATATTTTTTTATTCTAAATTTTTTAACACGGAGTGAATTTTGCTAATGATTTTCTATATGGTTTCATGAGCGGTCATGGCATTTTTGAATGGGGGAGAGGGTTAATGTTAAAGGATTAAATAACGCTGTGTACAAAATAAGACAAAATGTACATATGAGATTCCTAAGATGGTGGACACTAAGGATAATAATCATAAAAAAATTACAACTATGTTGCTGTGACAATGATAATTAATTGCAGCAGATTCCATACATACATGCATGTGTACCTGTTCCATGAGAGCTGATTCCTTTTATCCAGTAGAGGGCGCTACTTACTGTCAGTAAAATGGCGCCTATGGGCTTTGCATTTTCCACCAAATCCATGTAATCAGGGCATTTAATAATGATTGGTAGGCTCAAATCAAGTTGAAATTTACATGAATTTTATAATTTTTAATGTGCTTTTTCCTACAACCCACTTCTTTTAAAGTGGAACATTCCCTTTAGGGAATATGTAGTTTTTGTAGGCAATATGACCAAACGTTTATGATTCCTGTAATTTTTTTATACATATTCAATTCGTTCAACATTTTAGCACGAATAGTGCTATTGTCTTAAATTAATGCTGGTATTAAGTGAGGGAAAAAAAAGCCGGTAAAAGGGTTCGGCCATTATTTAGCTAAATTGGGAAACTTTCCAGCTTTTAATAATAAATGAGAATGAGTGAAGTTTATTTATAATTAATTTTTCTTGTCAAAATTTAGTACTTTGGCTAGACATACACTATTTTACTGTGTGGCTTTTTTAATGTTGTAACACGTCAGTTTATATGAAGTAGAATCGACTTTGACGTGAATTAAATTTTATGGGGGGAAAAAAGTTATAACCTCTAATTTGTGTATAATTGGGAAACTAATTAAATCATGTTAGGGATGAAACGTCTATAGAAAAATAGAAGAAGTTTTTATGTAAATAATAATTTTTATTTTTTAAATAATGTATCTCTCTTGTTACCATGGCAACCCTTTATATTAATTTTTATCGACATTTTTATTAAGTATATCGCAGATGCTTCAACCTGTAATTTCTCTGATATATTACCCCTACTGAAATATTTAAGCAAATGTCCCGCATTTGTATAGGTGTGGCTTTTTATGGGGGTGCGTTATTATTATTATAAGTTATGAAGGTACAAATAAATTGCGATAAAACGATTGCATGGGGCCATGCATGGATGATAATAGTCTTATGTCCTCTTATTATACTTAATATCATGTGACATGCCTATTTGTGGACCCAATTTCCAATGAAAGTATTAGCAATTGAATAATTGTTGTATGGGGGTTCAGACAAAAAATAATTTTATTTTTAAGAAATGTTTTTCTGCTTATTTTTAATTGAATAAATGAAGAAAATTGTTAGGGGAAGTATACTGAAATAAATTATGACGTCATTCTCTCTAGGGGTGCAAAGAGGATTTGCGAAAGGGGGGAGGGGGGATAGGATGAAGCCAAACCTCCTAGCGGTTTGGGCAATTTTTTTTAAAAAAAATGAAGCTTTCATAGACGTTTCATAGACGACATTTTGGTCATGGGGGGTTTGAACCCCCAAACTCTGGTATTTCCGGATGTATCAACCCCGTATTTTAAAAGAGCGTTAAAAAGTTTCATACTATCACCTCCATCCCCCTTCTAATTATTAGTACTGTATCAAATTCATGAAGAAATGTCATTTATAAAAATAAGTAGGAAGAACGGCAGCTGGCTAAATTTATAAAATATTTTATAAAAGTTTAATAAAACTGCAATTTTGGATCAATTTTAGTGTAAAAGAGTATTCTGGGCTCAGAAATGCTTGCATCTCTTAGCTTCCCTCTAATCCTACCCCCTTTGCTCGAACGTCCTTTATGGACGTCCCCAATGCAGTGCATGCTCTACAGCCTCCCTATGACGTCAGTTATGGAGATCCATGCAGTCAAGCGCGCAGGCTTGAGTAATGAAATTATAATTCTAATTAATTATAAATATATTTATTATAATTCAGACTTAATTTATAATTCTAATTAATAAGATGCATGCCATATAAACGAGTAATTATTTTATAAAGGATGAGTTTCATAGATTAATAAATTGTTTAAATTCATTATTGTAAATTTCCCCATTTTCAGACAAAAATTTCATGGCCATTCATTTCCATTAGAATTAATATTTTGGCATGCAATTTGACAGTCGGTTTAGGGTCCTTATTATTGTTATCACAAGGGGACGCTGATCGTATACCACTATTATTGTAATTTTATATTTGAAAGGGACTTTTATCACTATACCGAACCTTTTTCTTTGGGTTCCCTGCAATGCTTTTATTAATATAAAAAATGAATTGAGATCAAACATTGGGCCAAGTTGTTTATCTCCATCTGCATCTGCATGCATGCATCAAGTCTTTTTTTTTGGGAAAAATCCAAGCCCTAACTATTGTTATCAGGGGCCAACTTTTCGTATTATTATTAATAATAATAATGACGTTATATATTTGGCAGCCATTCATGCAGTTTGCTTTATACATTACTGATAATAGAGCCTTTAATTTGACAAAACGCCGAGATTTTTATCACGTATATTTTAAATGGGTTTACAAAGGACATAAATTATTGCTTGGGTCCTATGGGTCCTTTATCAGGAAAAAAAAACCTTTGGTTTTTACAATAGACCACTGCAGCTATATAGTCGACTAACCATATCTTTGTCCATTTTGCACCTAGCGAGTAGGAAGGAGCAGGCTCAGCTGGTTCCAAAATAAAAATAAACTGGGGAATGAAAATTATATACATGGTTGTTGTTGTTGTTGTTGTTCTGGATTCATTCTGTTTTAACTATTGTAGAGAGGGTTTGCGAAAATTTTGAAGAAAAAAAATCACGAAATAAGAAAAAAAAAACGAAATAATTTTTAATTTTAGGTATTTTGGTTTTATTGTTTTGAACATTTCGTTGCATGGGTTGCGCCAGGATATTATGCTACTGTGTACAAACAAAATTAAAAAAAATAAAATAAATAAAATCCAATAGGAAATTGGAAATAGGGAAACTGAGCAAGAGATAGGCGTGCTTCAATGCCATCTATTGAGAGCAACTGTAAAGAAAATATTACGACACATGATGAATTACACATAAATACTCTTATTAGAAAGTAGTTCCTGACTTAAAATCACTGAATCAGTGCTTAAAATCACTGAATCAGTGCTTAAAATATCCAACCCTTACATTTGCGCATGAATACTCTTAATGGAAAACTTAGCGAGAGGGATATTTACACAGTTCTTTTGCTTGGTTTCACTATAGTCTGCAATTTTGCCTGCAAATAATGTTCTATACATTTTCGTTAATCCTCAATACGATTAAACAAGGTATAGGCAATATACTAATTTTGCTTTTAATTTTTTTTTTGTTAATTAAATCTGGATCTTTTAAGATTTTGACAAGCTTGAAAATTTTACATAAATTTGTTATAATATATAGTTATCAAAATCATGCAAGGTTTTATCAACCTGTGTAAACTTATAGTGAAAACAAAATGGCGATCCTTATGCATTTATACCATTTATAATTAATGAAATATATTATTAGTATATAACATAAATACCGAAGTTCCCCCTTAAAATAAATACCTGCTGCACATGGGCTTATCAATCTGTTGATTTTGTCCAAACTTTTTTTTGTGTACAATCAAATCGTATAGAGGGAATATACTGATTTTTGATAATGTTATAAATTGCATGTACATGTACGAATTGCGTGTTTATTGCCCAGACTTATCGTTAAAAAAGGCTCCGTCCAGTTCATTACCAACGTAATATATATTCCCACTTTAGAATATTGTTTTATTTGACAAAACACACATATAAAATTAGTTTTATAACCACGCGAAAAATCCTATATTGATAGTGAATAATAACTTCATTGCCCTTTGAGAGTTTTGAATAAATTATCAGGAATTTTTAGGGTTATTTTCTGCTGCATGCAATAACGCGTGTCTGGTATACATCCCTCCAATGGACCAACAAGCCCTTAAAGTTGATTATTCATCGTGTGATATTTTAGCCCAAATTTTACCGCTAATCCATCCATGATGGGGACTTTGGACAAAAAAATTGTCAAAATTTCAATAAGATGGCAAATTCAACCTTTCATGCAGTCAAGCATTATTGAATTATCTGATGGATAACATCAGAAAGGGATCACTCAGTGGCATGGCTTATCACTCCCTCCATTTTTCTATACATTTTTTTGTTACTTTTTCATTTCCCCTCGGTGACAACAAATGCATTTGGCAAATGAATGTCGTTGGTTGCCATTAATCATGGATACCATGGGAAATATCTATGTCCGAACTTTGGCATAAACGCCTCCAATGAAACAGCTACAAAAAAGATTATAAGACCATTTTGCCAAGGATGTTATGTTTATTATACTGCATCAGGTCCATTGTGTGTCCATCATTACCGAAGCCAAACATCTGGCACGGGACCAAACATTGGGCTCAAAACCCATTTTTTTTTTGCTTTGTTTTTTCAAGATAAAAGCATGAATATTTTGTCTGAACACCCGCAAAATGAAGCTGAACAAATGTAAGAACGAGCGGCAGCCAGCCGTGCCAAAAATTTGGCCACAGATGGCTTTTTTTTTGCTATTGGGCATTCATGGGAAAAAATAGGTCAATTTGAAGGTAAATTGGGTGGAAAATGCCCCAAATTCATGCAAATTTCTTGTCATTTTGTAACTCTTAATGAAAAGCATTGCAGCATGCATGGTTCAATATATGCATTGATTCAACTTTAAAGCTGTGCTATTGTGCTTGCTTGTCTCTAGTATGCTACATCCTTAACATTCAATATTGATAGGCGTTATTTTGGCGTGGTGATCGGATCATGCGCGTTTGTGATCCAGTTCACAATTAGTTCTTAACTATATCATAGGTTATAACCCAACTTCGAAAACGCAAATGCACTGCCTTTTTCTGTGATCTCGTTTGGTACTCTACCCATTTAGGTAGATCACAAGTGGGTGCCTTTTGCATTTGGAAGCCATTTTGTTATTTATTTATAGCTTGAAACTGTGGTCATTAATAAATGTCATTCAAATATATATGAAACATTACAGAAAGGTCATAATTGAATAAATTGCTTCATCGATGCATTTTTAAGAGACAAAATTGCATAAATACGATACATGCCATACCAAATTTTTCGTTTTCGTCACTTTTTGCTGGTTTCATCCAACTTTTATCAACAACTTTACAAATTATTATCAATAGAAGCAAACATTGATTCAGTCAATATTATACTTTCATAAACTATATTATAGTAATAATTAAATACTATGATAAAAGCTTTAACAATTTACCCAAATTTGTAAATATGCTTTTCGATTTGGCTTCATTAATTGGTAAATTGCTTTCATTGTAATATTCTAAGCAAACATCATAAACTTATCACAAGTTAATGAAAAATATTGTTATTATTTCAAGATTGTGTGACAAGAAATGAATTCCAATTGGCCAATGTATTGGCAATTAATGCTAATAGAGGCAATGAAAATCTATAATTTTATGGCAATTCTCTACAATATGCTGAAACATTTTTAATTAGTATGTAAAGGCTACTATATATACATTGTAGTTTATAATTGGAGTTAGTTTTCTAAAGTTACAAAAAACATTTTTATCTTATTCTCAATCCATATATGTGTTGTAAAAGACTTCCTGAACTATATTTTTAATATAACAATGCAAGTAAGACTTATTATTCATAAAAGATTAGTATAATTATTCCTCTAATCAATTCCTGATTTGAAATTAACTTCTGATGATTGTCATAGACATACTGTACATGTATAAATAATTAATTCAGTCAGGTTCATGCGAGGTCAAGTATACGCTGTATATATATATCCAGTGAGGAAATCTATATATATATATTTACTGTTTGCAAAGGGACAGTATAGATATATATTTTTTACCTAAGTTTTTTTAATACTGGTATGTAAAAAAGTACAGCTAAATAGTAAATATATTGCACTGTGTGGGGTGTGGGATTTACAAATTTAAAAAAAATGTGCCGGATATCTGTTATTTTTTATTTTTTTAAACATTTCCCTCAAAAAACCTTGATAAAAATGTTGTGCTCTATGTGATAGTACAAATCCGCCATTTTTTTGGTAGCCAGCTTTTTATTTGTTCAGTAGACATAACTTAATTCTTGAAATGAGTACATGCAGTGATATATAGGCTACAGTGCAATGCCATAATATATGTAAACTTGATACAAATGCATCGGATAACAGTATAGTGTAGGCATAGCAAACTATGGATAAATTTGGCCTGGCACTAATGTTATCCAATGCATTTTTATCAAGTTTAATTATACAATAACACAAAGGCTATTACCGGTAGACGAAGGTGAGGTTTAAAACCATACATATAGGCCTATAAAACCAAAATGACCTTCAAAAATCGACGAATTGTGCATGCAGAATAAGCTTGTACTTTCAGATTTTTACAGCCAAATTGCTCAATTAGTGCAAATTCCAATTAATTATTAGGCTATTTTGTAAATGTTTTTTCTTTCCATTTATTAATAGCTCATTCAACGTTCCTATATGTTTGCTTATTTCCGTGTGTTGACCCTAAAAATGTTGAATTTGAATTAAGCCTAGTATTTATACACGCAAAGCCCATTTTTTTGTTGTAATGATACAGGTGGGTCCCACGTTTGTAAGTCCTATAATTGCAATTTCAAACGAATGTTTTTACCGATTAACTAAGTAAAGACATTTTATCCGCATAAATCGATGCTAACACGCTTTTTAGTTGAGTTTGATCAATATTTACTATATGCAGGGTGCTTTGGGAATTAAAAGTAATAATTTTTGGTAAGGCCTATACTACGCCAACAAAAAAAAAATACCTTTAAATATAATTTGACACATTTTATTTTGCCAGATGATAGGGCCTATTTGATGGGGTATAAACTATAGCATTGCATTCTGTATTTATTGAAAAAACTAAATCCAGGGTTTTTGTTCTAAACTTCCATTTAATGTTTTTGAAAATTTGACGTCACAGGACTGCACTGTAAGCCTATACTTCTTCTTGTAAACTGTCTATGCATATCGATATTTAAATCAGCAATTTTTTTTGTTTAAAATGTTTATAAGAGCGCAAACTTTTCTTATTTTTAATGATTATTATTATCAGCGTAAAAGTTACTCAGTAAACGTCAGGATTGCTGTCCTGAAGAAATTTTTGTTCCAAAATGGAGCCAGCGCACGTGCACATTCCAGCAAAACAGATGTAATTGGCACGTGCTGCGAGCCCCATTTTGGAACGAAACTTTCTTCAGGACAGTGCAGCTAGCTTTAACTGAAGAAAATTAGATGCAATTTATGTAACGAAATATGCAGAAAAACATTGGTAAACCAGGAGATTTTCTAGTTTTATAATACATGATACATTCTGTAGGCCTACGTTTTAACACCAGAAAGGCCTCAGAGGCGCAACGTTACAGTACTGCTAAATTTACTACCGGTATGTTGAAACTTTCCTGTATAGACGTATATGGACTGATCTTTGAACTTTCTATATACTTCAGAAATGATGAGGTCAAACCTGGTTTGTGTATCAAAGTTTGCGGAATCAATTGCAGAATTGTATTTCAAGTTAACATATGCGAGGTATTATAGACAAAGGGCTATTCACGTTGGACCTGGTCCTGAATTGTCTATCAACCTTGACCCCGTTCTGGGCATGTTGCCTTGAAAGCTTCTATAAGAAAAGTGCAAATCCGCATTTTCCCTTCTTCATTCTATAGTAAGACATCTAGAGTGTAGATAGTTTTTGTGGGTTTGCTACTCAAAAATGACTGAAATTTTTGCCCATGTGCTGTGGTTGAAGGAACAGAACAAATGGAGTGTTATGCCATCAAGTGCTATTTGGCAAGAAGAAGCTAGAAATTCTTTCAAAAGAAATCCAGTGGGCTCCATTGGAAAAATCTATGACTTCATTCGGGATAATGAAACTTGTACTGGGAAAATATGCGCTATATTTCCAGCAGGTATACAAACTTTAATTTCATGAATGTACATGTGCATAAATTAGGCCTACTGACATATTTTAGCTCGGGTTTTTCACTGTTTTTCAAAGGGAAATCTGTGGAAGTAAGTCTTAGTGCTTTGGACGTAGATAGCCCATCGGTGATGAATTCCAAACACCCCATGTGTAGAAGAGATGTTTTGTTTGAGAAAGAATTACCTGGGGTAAGTGTTAGAAACATGCAGTGGCAAATTGTAATATTATTGCAAGGAGTACCGTATAATTAATTATTAGTGATCAGAATAATGGCAGGATTCACGGATTCTTAGTGAGCTTGGTGAATCTTGGTGCATCTATGCAATCTGGGCCTACATGTATGGGGAAACAAAGCTGTATGAGAAGGTTTAGCTATCCTGTGAATCTTTGTACGTGAATCTCATTAATGAATTTCTAAATCACCTGAGATTCCTAAAGTTTGTCTGACAAGCTTTTATGCTGTGGGAGCAGGGGGAAACATCTTATGTGAATCTTTTAAATTGGGAGTGTATTAATCTGGGTGAGTCTTTGAATCTGTTGGAATTCAGGGGTTGTTTTGTTGCGAGGTTGGCCAATAGTACTATTGTATGTGTGCTACAATCTGCAAGACAAGTTCAGTGAACCCTAACCTTGGTTTAATATTTTAATATTTTGTATAATGCTTCATCAGGCCACCAGCATGTAGCTGGTTTATTCTCAGGCATGTTAATGAGAGTATTTATATCAGTTTTCAAAGCTTTCTAAATATGTTATCAAATTGTTAAATATGTAGTTATATTGATTTATTTCAGTAACAATATTCATAGTTTATCACATACACGTGTATATACATAAATTATGTAGACAATATGGCCCATTCCGAAATCAGAGGTAAAAAGCGAAAACGAAGAGGATTCTTTCATCTCTAATCTCGTAGCTGAGAACAAGAAACTGAAAGAAGAAAATAAGGATCAGGCAGAAGAAATTGAAGCTCAGGCAGAAGAAATTGAAGCTCAGACAGAAGAAATTAATGCTCAGGCAAAAGAAATAAAAGCTCAGGCAGAAGAAATTAAAGCTCAGGAAGAAAAAATTGAGGAATTAAAAGAGTCATTAGGTATGAGCTTGGATTTATGTTGTTACTGTTTTTATGTAATCATCGATCTTCTAAAATGAAATACTTGAGTTGCAGATGTTCAAAAAACAGCAGAATATTTGCTAAATCTTCATAAAATTCTGGGAATTGTTCTTGATGAGCATAAACAAAGTGTTTTAAAAGCAGAAGAAGCCAAAGAGCAACCATCTCCGAAGGCTGTAAGCTTTGCAGACTCTTTACCTAGCACTTCTAAAAAGCCACGAACATCAAGAAGCTCGAGCTGCAAACTAAAACAGTCTGTACAGGGAGTTAGTAGGCCTACAAGATCTCATAGTTTGCAACCACTTACTCCTTTGAATTCTGTAAGCAATATTTTCCTAGCAGAAAAACCTTTGGAAAAACTGCAGTTTTAAAATGTAAAACTGCTGTTCTTCCAATTGTTCTAAAGTTTCCTTTCTTTGTTAAATATGCAGGTTTTCTGCAGTTTTTCTGCAAATTGTGATTCATAACACAATTAGATATACCCGGCACTGCACTCTTAACGACAGAGAAAACTACAGAAATTCTGTTCATTACTTCGGATTTTTATTTTTTTGCTGGGATGGTCCATTGTATCCTAATAATTAGCCCTTGAATAATTTGTTTTCTAGGTTGATATAGGACATGGGGTTTTAGTTCCGAGAAATACATTGTCTAAATTGCTACAGTGTGCCGATGGTAGCGCTACAAAGTTTGCTCGCATGTTGCTGGAATTGCTTTTTGATGCGGAGGAGTTGCGTAATAGGTCTGTGACTGGAAAGCAGTGTTGCATGTCTAAAAGTTATCCAGCCAAAGAGATGATTGATCCAATTCGAAGAGATGCATTAATTGGTAAAAAAAAGTTTTACTTACTAGTACTTATGCTTTCCATAGAACTTTTACAAAAGTGTCATGGGACTCATGGCACATGTCAAATTGGCTAAATAAACCAAATTTGAATTTTTCATTGGGGGGAACCAAATGATAATTACTTCTTATTTTTTTGATGTGGTGCAGAATGCTCAGAACTTGAAATTAATTTGTCTATATACCTATTAATATATTTTTCTGTTTATTGTGTAGACTACACTTGTAAAATCTTCGATGTACCTGCGGCCACTATAAGGGCGAATTTAGCATGTAAGCTAAACGAAATCAGCAAGCGTAAATCACATTAATTGAATAACCGATGTTAACTGAACAAATGATGATATAACATTTAACCAATGTGGTGAAATGAATTCGGCCGAAATAAGTAATTTCGAAGAAAGTACCAAAGAGAAAGTTGTGCAATAATTTTACAGTGTTTAAGACGATTCCGCGAGGAATGGAATGATTTTGTTATAACATTCTGTGCATATCTGCATTATTTATAGGTTACTGTGAAGTAACTGTGCAGTGTTAGCATTTTAGTGATTGCAAGCTTGCCGTTACCTTACCAGAACACGCACACCAACTGACAAAAGTAATTGGATAGTAAATAGATGAAAAATGCAAACAAACTAGATTAAGTCCAGATTATAGACTGGATTTAGTTCAAAACTAATTTGAACATGCGTTGAACTTTTAACGATGCATATTTTTTTTTGTAAATATGTTTTCTGTGGTTGGCTACCAATGCTAGTCGCATTTTTCTGCATAATTCTCGTTTCGTTTACAATGGCCTGCCATTTCACTTTATGCTGGTCATGGAAGATTTTTTTTTATAAATATATTTTTTTTTTAAAATAACAAATGTGCACTAAGGGTGGCGTTTTGAGTACTTTAAAAATACTTTTCCTATTTGAGTTTGATTAAAATATCAAACGCCCTTTATCGGCAGATGGTTTGATTCTGTCATGGGTTGAGCCAATTAAATATATGAAGTGAAAAACATTGTCGAAAATAGGAAAACGTACGCAGCTGTTAGGTCCATTATGGGGTTCTACCCCATTCTATAGGGGTTTTTGGATATATTGAAAATAGAAATATTCCACTGCCTGCATCAAATACTCGCATATTTTAAGTTGTACACGGCAGGCAGTCCCTTTTATAATTATTAATTATGCTAATTGCCGCAAGAGCCAGGTTATAGGGGGACCTGAATAGCGTACATAATGTGTCCTGGGAATGTTTGTGATGATATATTTCCACAATTTTTATGCTAACAGGCAACCCTATCAGATTTGTAGCTATTAGAAATGCCAACATAATTAGCTATAATAGCTATTGTTAGAGGAATCTGTAATTTCTACTTTGCATAATTTTTATGTGTCTAGAAACAAGTGCAAATCGAGTAATTTTTCCTGGGATGGTTTGAGAATAGGCCCCCTGTTGCAAATATTCCTCACAAACCTAACATTTTGCACCAGTTATGTTTAATGTCATTTTGAATATAAATTGGAAGTCTCACTTCATGACTAGTGATTTTTAAATGCTGGGTATTAGAACAAAATGAGGACTAAATATAATAATATTGGAATTATACTCACCATTAATGAGAAATCACAGCTTTTAACTAAAACATGGACAGCGCCATATTTGCCTGAGCTCAGGAATATCGGAACCATACAATCCCAGAACTTTCAGCGCCATCTGTTAGCAATGGGAAAAAGGCTACCATTAGAATCTTTGTTTTGGCTTCAGTTTCCTTCTGTGCAAAAATGCAAAAATAAATAAGTAAATTTATTCCAATAAAGAACAGGAATATTAACAATCCAATTTTTAAAATTTAAATTGTAATATGGCAGGCATTTTCTGGGTTTTTGGGTATCAGGCACTTGGTGGCACTTTTGGCAATCAAAATGATGTGATCTCATATTCATGGTAACTTTTCATTACATATCAATTTGCACTTCTCATAATATTTATCATTTACTCATCTATGACATTCTAAAAAGCACTTGTCTTGGAGTGAGGTTACTCCTTTTATTAAATTAGCATAATAGATTAGTCTGTCTATATTAATACCATGCATTTTGCTGATTTAAAGTAAATACCCAAACTTCTCGGTGGATTCTTTTAATTCGTTACAAGTTTTCTTAAGATACTTAATTATTTAAGGGGGCTGTCCACACTTTTAGAAAATGCATGCTCCTATGGGAATCTCCATGTTAACTAACGGTACATAT
>JAQIXP010002201.1:0-15737 GCA_034700285.1 Proteroiulus fuscus | reverse complement strand
TTAGAACGTTTTCTTTACACATGCTCTCAATAGATGGCAGTGATGCACGCCCATCTTATCCTCGGTATTACTATAGTACAATACGCATGAATGAAAAAGGACGAAAAATCATGGGAAATAGTTTTATGCATATAAACACACCACCGCATGAGGCAGAATTGTATATAGGCCTACTATAAAGAGTGCATGTAATCATGCTAGTTTTAAAGATTGGATTCTCCACTCAATTTGGCTACAGCACTCAAGCAATATGAAAAGTATCAAAAGAAAAAAGATCAATATAAAAAACTTTCATTCAGTCATTTAATGCTAAAAAAATCCAAAATATTTTGCATATTTTCTTAAATTCCCTATCAGTATAAGTCTAAAGTCAGATTGAGTAGTCGCATGAGTCGATGCATAAACATGCAGTGCAATATGCACGTTTTGCAGTAATACATGTAGTTATTTCATTTTTAAAAATAACCCAAAAAACAGTTAATATAGGATTGCCGTTGGGTACCATTGGTCTACAGTTATTTTTTAAGTAATTCGTTAATTAATTAACTACAACATTTAAATGGCATCAATGTTCTTCAAAACTACAACTAATTCCGGCATTTGTTTAGACAATATTTTGTTACTAATTGTTTCCTATTTTCATAATAATTACAATATGGTGTTTTTAAATCCATAAAATTCTCCACACAAAGACGTGTATATATATATATATACATATAATATATATATATATATATATATATATATATATATTGTTTTAAAATTCATCAGTCCATTCTTTAATTAATTATAACATTAAGATGACATCAGTGTATTTAAAAACTACATCTAATTCTGGCATTTGTTGAAAAAATATTTTTGACCAATTGACTTCTACTTTTATAATAAATACAATATGGTGTTACCAAATACTACAGACAGATCCTTAAAAAAACTATAAGTTTTTGCAGGCTTTTGATGTAATCAATCCATTACTTAATTAATTATAATATATAAATGGCATAAATGTTTACAAAAACTACACCAAATTCTGGAATTTGTTGTGAAAACTTTTTGCAAAAATGTACACCTATAGCGGCCAAAAAAAATCATGCATATCCAATAATAACCCAGCTGAAACTCTGATCTGAAAGCATACCTGGACCTATATTTTTAAATCCAACCTATTGTAAGCTTGACCCCTGTATTATTAATCTCCTTAAAAGTTCTCATTAATTATTCCAATGCAGAATTAAATTTCAAGCATTATTTATAAATTAGCAATAGTAATTAGTTTTAAAGTAGAGAAGTGTGCAATAATTAACTAAACATACAATGAGAAAGCCTAATTAGTTTTAGAAATTTCCAATATTCTTCATGTCATTCATGATTAGGATCCGAAAAAGGAGTATTCAATACTGTAATTACAGTTAATAGGATTAACACTGTGTTCGATTGTTATAGATAACACTGCAACTTTAAGGGAAGTTTTCCTTTTATCTTAAGGCTCTTTTGAAATAGGTATATATATATAGCCTTAGTAATTTAAACTTAACAGTGACAAAAATGCTTTGGCCAAAAAAATAAAAGAAAGAAAGGCTGAAGTGCATAATATATAATTTCTGAACTCCTAACAATTGGAAATGCATATAATTGGATCTATGTAAGAATTTAATAGTCAAATCTGGAATTATATACAATCCTTCTTGTCCTAATATATAGAAATGCATATATGATCACCATCGAAGAAAAATCGCGTATTATCCTATAATTGAATCTAATTTTATTTGCTTGTATTTACTGGAAATAAATGCAAACAAACAACCTGGTACGTATAATCATAATTAACTCAAACTGGAAATATATATATATAATATTGAACAACGAATTGCTGAATTGGATATAATATCCAGAAATGGAACCAGATATATATATATTTATTTGGCAAATTACCATCATATTTGGAGCAGGTTTAGTATAGCCAACACCAAAACCTAATTTTAAATTACATTTGTATCCGGTTTATATGCATGTACTTCCAGTTTTTGAGTACATTAATAAAATTTTACTAACATACACACATCAGGAACTGGTTGCCCTACACTACGCTATTTCACGATATACATATGTTATTTCAGCTAGGATATAAGCAGTTCAAAAGCCTTGTTTTAGCCATTATACAGCATTCAGGTTGATGTTAGTCCAACTACTTGCAGTTTTGCACAGATAAAGTTATATAATAATAATAATAATAGGAATCTATTTATAATGAAATGGATGATTAATGGGCCACAACAGAGCCTCTTACATAAGTCCAATACAATTAAATACATAAAATGAAGCAAAAAATTCAAAAAAAATATAACCATAAACATTTAAAATATGTAAATCGTCAGTAAAATTGCTAAAAAGAGTTAAGACAAGATAGTTTAGCTTTAAATGCACCAGCAGGTGGAGAATTTACGATATCACAAAGGAGACTATTCCAAATCCTACCCACCCTGGCTTGGAAAAAGTCATGCCAGATTTGTATGGGCAGTGGGCCATCTTAAATTGCATTTCCAATCTTGACTTTTAGATTTTATTCAGCTTATAAGCAAATCAGTTTATATAAACGAGCATACTTTAGGGCGGCTATCCTTAATAAAAATCATATTGTTTACAATACTAAATATGTAATGCATTCAGTGTGATCAATAACGTATAGGGATTTTTCTCAGGCACAAGATTAGAAAATATAAAAAATAGTTTTTTTGCAAAATTGTTTCACGATTGAAACAATTAAAACAAATTCAATAGCATTATTTTATATTAATTGCTTTGAGAATATTGAAATTAAGAAGTTGATAGCAGATGTAAACTGCAACCTACATCATTGCATGCTTCGCTCCTATATTATACTCGGAATTCAATATTTGCTATTTATTTTGCAAACTCTCACTATAACCTACTTGTTGAAAGAAAGAAATCACATGAAGGCAGGGTAAATGTTTCAACTAAAAGCAAAATGCTTGTTTTACCCTTTCTTCCATCATTTTCCAGGAATAAAAATTGGGGATTTATATGACACTTAATAACACACGTTGAAACCCGCAGATGTGCTTTACATGCATTTTGTGAGAGAAATCTACTGTATATGAAATTGTCCCCAGACAACAATACAATGTTACTATTAAGGATCTTATATTTTAAGCAGTAAATTTTGCGGAATGACAGCCGGATTTGAAAAAAAAAGCAGACAAAATTGCATCCTTCAAAAATTTAAATCTCAATATACATTATTTTATTCGTTCTGCTTCAACGACAGAAAATTCATCGCAAAAGTCAAAACATGAATGCACCCTCGCAACTCCAAAAGTTAGACGTCAAACTTGTATAATTCAAAAAAAGCAATTTTATTATGGCGTCATATAGCACATTGATCAAACGACACTTTCCATCAGTGTCTTTTCCTTAAAGAAGATTCGCAATCTTAAATGTTCCCAGTAGTATTGCAACATACATTATGCAAAAAGACATACCTTTTTTATCTGAAACTTAATTATGATAAAACTAAAAATTCTATGCACATTCGTGTTCTACAATGAAAAAAATGACCTTTTTTGAAAGTCACTTGGAATTTAGGTTTAATAATGACGTCATTGTAATAATTTGTATTTATGGTCCCAGCACTTTTAGAAATATTCACAAGAAAAAAAAGCAAAAAATATTTGCACAAGAAATCCTGTAAAAAAACCAAGCATAAATCTATTTACTTTTTTATCAGAGGAATTACAGTTTGCATTTTAAACAAATCCCATTACCACAATCTCCTTAATTCCCTTCATGTAAGAAAATCTACGCCATTAATTTTTTAAGCAACCAGGCCATGGCCTTACATAAAAGTGTAAAAACATGTTTTTTTATCTGAAGTCGCATGTAATAAACGCAAAAAAAAATATTAAACATGAACTTTTTTATTCATGGCATATAATAATAAAAACTTTAACCATAACCGTTTAACCTTATCAATCCAATTAAGACCCATTCATTTTATCATTTCGAAATTATTATGAAAAATGGACCCTAAAATATCAGTTTATATGCGAATTAGTTTCATAAACTAATCTTAATTACATGTTAGTTATTTTAGGATGGAACGTTTGGGTTATTTTCATTACTTTTAGTCTTGCCTTTTATATTTATGTTTACTCTCTGCAGAAAAGCGAGATTTAGGGATCATACATACTCGTAAACCACTTCAAACAAAATATATAGATTTTAAACATTGTTCCTTTGCTTGGTTTCACGTTAGTTTAAAAAATTTAATTTTTAACTATTTCTAATATCTCTTTTAATGAGCTAACAGGTCTTCGGAATTTTTTTAATTTGGTATATATATATATATCGATGGCTTAATTCACAAGTAGCAAATGAACCAAAGGTTGCTTTCGAGATAATAGCGTTTTTATGGAAAAAGGTATAATTTGGAAATAAACAATGTTAGAAGGGTAAAATTTAGTGAACTGGAAAAAATGTATATTTTATAAGGAATGTGCTAATTTTTGTTAAATAATTAAATTAGTAAACTAATTAAGTAATTTGAGAAATAAAAGACTTAAAAATGCACATTCGCTAATTTGACTGTGATAATTTGATTATGTTTGCAGGAAAGTGAAATAAGTAAAATGTAAAGTAGCGAATGTGCACATCCATTAGCTTGCCTTTTGAATAAATTCAGTAAAAAAAGTAGCAAATGTTGTCACATTCGCTTATTGTATTGTTATAACAATCCAATCTCACGAGCGATTTTTAAACGGTAAACTAACGAATGGTACCATTCACTACTTGTAACTTTTAGGGATGATACCTTGTTGGATATTCCCTTCTGTAAATTTAACAATTATTAGTTAAAGTAGTTTCTGTAACTTTAGGTTAATGAGGGACACCTCCAGGATCACAATGGTTCACTTATCTCATTTTTAAAAAATTGGTTCATTCGCTACTTGTAAATTAAGTCATGGATATGTGCGGGTATGTGATGCCCATAAAAATCTCCTAACATATCCAGAGCTATTTTCCTAAGCAAATCAAATTAAACCCAAATATTTTGAATAGAAATTTAAAAATTTGATAAACTTTCCATTTTATTACTTTATGAAATATCACATTTTGAAGTTTCTTTGGCCTAATGTGAGCACCCTGTAATCTAGCTGTACTTCTTATTATGCCTAAAACATATGGAAATATCAAATTTTAAGAGAGAACTAAATACAGGAAGTCATTGCCGGAAACGAAATGGAAATTTAATGAAACTTATCAAATTAAATCAGAAAAACTTGTAACACAATATACGTATGCACAAAACCTATTCATTTAACTTTTCCAAGATAAAAGTCAAACAATGCAATCCAAGTCGTTGTCAAACAGCTTAACACAATATTTTTATCTTTGTTATATATGTTGAGGGCATGAACAAGCATACACAGTATATTCAGGACTAAAACTTAATACAATAATAAAATCTAATAAAATTTGAGCAAAACAATTTTAACTGGCCTGAGATAAACAATTTAGAAGTTGCATTGTTTCTAATCAGGCCTTAGCATCTTTTCACGACTTTTTAAGTAGAAATTTGTGCATTTATGAATAGAAGAGAGAATGCGATTTCTTAAAAGATATTTCAATTGAAACAAAACGGAAAAATTAAATGGAAAGAAGAAAGCTTGAAGTGGATTTTGCATTCACGACATCGCCATTTAAATTGTTCATTTTCAGATTATGCTAAGCAGTATAAACCAAAATGCATGCATGGAGCAGCAAATGCCATGCACCATTATGCTAGTTTACCTCTGATTTTCCAAAGCAAAAGTGCCCTTTCCCCCAACCCAGTTTTACCTCCCATTTTCCAAAATCCAGCCTTAACAATGCGAAATGGGTGGCTCAACTGTTAAAAGTTTACAGCAAAGTAAAACTAGCTCAAATGGACTGTTAAAATTTTTATCTTTTTTCCTCCCTTAAATGCATTTTGGAAAGTATCCAACGAACCCTGCACTATTAAATTTACTGAAATGATATGTGTGTGCATGAAGTGTATACACTTTATAAAGGTCTACTGTATATTTACTCCGCTTTCAATGCATGCCTTAGAGAAAAAAACTAGTTCAAGTATATTTTCAAAAAATACAGTCTGAAAAATAATCTATTTGATATTTCTGCATAAAAAAAATCAAAGGAATCGATTGCTTAAAAAAATATCTGAACTTGACAAGCCTTGCAAAAGTTAGTCAAGTAAAAACTGCAACCCTTAAAATTTGATAAAAAATAATTAAATTTGAAAAAAATATTGATTTGTATACATTAAGAAAATACTACACAAACACTATCACAAGTTATTCAAATCATTTCTCCCTTTAAATATTTTCCCTATAAAACTTTAACCTAATCTTTAATTTGTGTGTTAATTATTTTAGGTCTATATTGGACACTTTGGACAAATTTCATTTTCAACATGGGTTTTATCAACACGAAACACATTTGCAGTTTGGTTTTCACAACATATAAGTTCCAGATAAGAGTCCATTAAATTCCCTATCTAGATTTTGGACAATTACTCCCCAAAGACCCTTGTTGTTATAAGCACAGAATTTGAGTGGAAAATGTTACTTAAGGTCTTTGCTTCAAGTTGACAACATATTACTACAAGGTTTAGTCGTTTTTGACAATGGAAAACAGCCATTAGTTTACATAATTGAAAGTAAATCCAAATTAAGAAAACAAATCTTTTTGCAACAATTATTAAATAACTTACATATTAAGTATTTTACAAGTGATAACGAGAATACAAAACAATTGTGCCTGCATAAACACATTTTAAAGATAACAAATTGTAGTTCCACATTTCCAAGTCAATTTCAAGAAAACAAGTCAAAATACATATTTATAAAGTATGAGCACAAAATTTTTGTGTTTAGGATACAAGCCTGAATTTCTAAATTCAAAGATGTCAATCAATTTAGCAATGCTTGCCTTCATTCTTAGAATTACCCCTGCAATTAGCAATTCCTGTTGGCACATATGTCAGAAGTATTTATCTACTTTCAGGAAAATTACTGAAGAGACAAACGCTGCTGGCATAAGCGTTTGCCAATTTCAAGGAATTTTCCCTGAAGAGAAGCAAACACTGCTGACATGAATGCTTGTAAGGCAATGCCCACTTCCAGGGTTTTCCCCTGAAAAGGGGCAAATACTGTTTGCATTAATGCCAGTAGTGTTTGCCTGTGTCCAAACATTTTCCCTGAAGGCTCTTTCACATATCCATGTTTTTTTACATGTGTTGCAGCAGACTGCTACGTTGGTTACATGTGACGTCACTATGCTGGCATAGAGAGAAGTTATGTCAAGTTTTCTAAGTTGGGATCAGCCCAACTTTTCTGCATATGTAGGTGACGTCACACGTAATTTCTTCCACAATTCTGCACGTGCTTGGCCGTGATTGGCCAAGTAGAAAACTTGCATGAGACAAAATTCTAATTCTACATAACTTAGAACATTTGATCATCGGCCATGTGAATGCACCGTACATGTGACAGCTCAACATATGCTCATTTTTCTATGCAGCATAGAACAAAAACATGTATATGTGAAAGAGCCTTTAAATGGAACAAACACTGTTTGTCTGTGTCCAAACATTTTCCCTGAAATGCAGCAAACACTGTTGGCATATGTGCAAACAGCACTTGCCTGCTTCCAGGAATTTCCCCTCAAAAGGGGGGCAAACGCTGTTAGCATAAGTGCCAGTAATGTTGGTCCGCTTCCAGGAATTTCCCCTTAAAGGGGGCAAACCTGTTTGCAAAAGTGCCAGTAGTGTTTGCCCGTTTCAAGAAATTCCCCCTGAAAAGAGGCAAACACTGTTCGCATAAGTGCCCATAGTGTTTGCCCGCTTCAAGAAATTTCTCCTGAAATGGAGCAAACACTGTTGGCATACATGCATGCAGTACTTGCCAGCTTTCAAAATTATTCCCTGAAACAGGGTAAACACTGTTGTTAATATAAAAAATGGGTTGCTGGCATCATAGGCGCATTTAGACCTGCTGTTAGGGAGAGGGGGGGGGGGAGCCCGGTGGAATTTTTCAATGGATTTTAGATCTCAAGGTGGGGCCCGGTGGAATTTTACCATGTATTTCAGATCTCAAGGGGGGGGGCCCGGGCCCCCAGGGCCCCCCCTTAATTGCGCATATGGCTGGCATACATCACGGGAACTTCATTAAAAAGAATCCTCATTTGGTTATCCCACAATTCAAGCAAAAGTTTATTCTAAAAACAACAATATTTCTGGTAGCACCTTAAACATTAAGACATCCTTAATCGCTCCTCACTGTGATATATAAATTAGAAATGGGTGACCATTGGTTTACCATGGTTTACCTCAATTCAAAATATTTCGTTTTCATAAAACTGGTTAGACTTCCCAATCACAGAAATTGCATTCTATCACTTATTTTAAAGGAACGTGATTTCCACAGTATTAGTGGTCAATTTTTATACTTGTAACCTGATTTGTGAGCGTCACTGTATACATTTAAGGGATCCTAACATAAAGATATCTTAACAGCTTTACTCTACAGAAAAACGCATGGTTATATAATCCTTAAGATGAATGTTGGTCATTTAATCCAGCCAGATAATCCCCTACTAATAATGTATACGCCAGAAGCAAAATGGCCTTGCCAATAAGTAGCTTAGACCGATTACGATTCCAGAAAAACAAGCCTATATGCTGGAATGACTTCCATTATTTATTATCAAGCTTAGAGCAGAAGAAAAATTAACGAATGCAGTCATAAGCAATCGGCTTTTCATACCACGTGACAAGATAAAGCTCTCAATATATGTTGAAATGGTAGGATTCGAGGTGCACGTCTGGTCCTATTGATTAATTAATTAAAACCTAAATTCCTGACTCCTGCCACATACACACAAGAATCATTACAAAGCATAATAAGATTTTGATGGGGTCAGGGGTGAGGAAAGAGCTTTTCAGAAGGTGGTCTATCTCAGTGGAAATCATTATACCAACATCCGCACATAACATGCCTGGCTTTAATAAATTCTCATTATGAGGGCATGGTTTTGATACCAATTCATTGAAACTTACATCCGCATTTTATTCTCATAATTAGTGAGCTTGGCAATTTCTAAAGAGTGTTTTTTTAGTTAATAATATATTATTCCCACAAGATTGAAAATTCTTATAACTTGAATCCAGAATTCATATTAATGTAGCGGGTAATATTCCAGTTACTGTTGCAATGGTTAAAATGTATCTGTAATGTGGTCAACACTTACAAATCTATAACTAGAAAGTATGATAAATGACAATATTTGATGATATGTTTCAAATTTGTCAGATCACTCTACCGAAATCTTGGGTAATTTGAGCTAAATAAAATTCACACTAAGCAATTTTTGCTATTGCCAGCCAATTAATTCAATATGCAAACTGAATTTAAGTAACTTAAAGATGTAGTTCCACTTCCATGCAGCTCTGGATCTGATACTTAGGATAGCTGATCAGCAAAGGTCAGTGGGCCATTTCAGAAAAGCTTAAGAAATGCTGCTTCTTAAACTTAACAATCATTGCAGTGCATTTTATCATTCTTTATTTATATGTTCATTATAATAAATAAAACTAAACTAATTTGTTGTGTTTTACAGTAATTTAAAAGATAGTCTGATCAATTTTAATACGCACTTTAATGACTTTTGATTATAATTCTGATTCGATTTTGGAATATTATTACAAGTAATTGATATTCTAATTCAATTACATTACAAGTAATTACCTTTAAGCTTGTTCCTACATGTTAACACATATTTTGTTAACCAGCATAGGATCCAAAGTATTTTTTACTGAGTAGGAATGGTTACATTATGTCTGTAACTATAACACAATTCATAAATTATCCAACAAATATTAAAAACTTTTATATGTCTGAAAAGAGACCCACTATAAATGACTATCAACAATGATTATATGCGTGATAATAAAATAAAAAAAAAATACTTTAAAAAAAACCGCTATTTTTCCTAACTTGGCTAGAATCAACATAAAAGTTACCTGAAATGAAATGATTTTTAAATAAATTATGTTTAAACCCATCAATGAGCACTTGATCAAAACATAATCTATACAAAATCATAACTTAAGAAAATTAGCATGACAAAAAAAACTAAATTTCTTGAACAAATATTTGTTCAATCTTCAATTTGCACCAGCTAGCAATGCAAATCAGTCTTGATTACATTCAACTCCATCATATATTTCAGAGCTGGGATGCATAATACTCGTACACATAAAATTTTGCAATTTTTTTTTCCAATTTCACATTTGCACAGAATAGCGGCGGTGATACACGTGTTCATCAATAATAAGATTAAAGATGACATATTGAATAATTTATGATGAATTTAAGCGAAACTAAGGCGTGATGTGCATATTCAATGAAAGCCCCAAGTGAATATTGCCATGGAAAACAACACCAGGTGTATTATCTTTTGAAAAAAGCAATTTCTTATTGAACAGCTCAGCCTATATTTGAAGGCAATTGAAAACGTGTGAAATCTTCATGGAAACGCATTAAAGAAGATTTCAAAACATAATTCAATATGAATGCAATTAACTTTAAGAATAAAGAAGAACCTGAATAGAGTGCCATCTGTAGGAAAGTAATTTTCTTAAAGTTTGCAGACTAAAACACTCAAAAGAGACTATATAGACTCAAAAGATAATATAAAAGAGAAACTCTGGAAGCTCCAATAACATGCAGACAAAAAGCCCAATTGAAGTATTAGTTAGACCAGCTAATCGGATTGGAATTTTAGAAAACTATATTCTGCCAATAGTAGGATTTTAAGACAAGTAAACATTGTACTTATCGTATACGTTATATAAAGCAAATAAAACCAAAGCAATTTATGCTAAAATCCAGAACCAAAATTTTGCAAATGATTGTCTAGACATACCAAAAATGAACTTTGTTATGGTTTTATGTAACTTTCATTTTTAGGGAGAAATCTAGCATTTTCACTAACAAAAATTTTTTTTTTAAAAAAGTAAAAATTTTCTTTTACAAAAACTGTATATTTGTTTCATTTAAAGGGAAAGTTTTAACTTAAAACAAGGGAATTTTAAATTAAAAACAAACAATAATTGAGGAAACATTTCAAAAATACAATGTCAGTGACATTTCACATATTACGTGGATATTACTGGCGCCATTTAAACTGTTGGAAGTGTTTGTTTTGGCATCACCATTGTTATTAACTCAATTTTTGTATATAAGGATCTTAATCCATGAAAGCATCATGCATATCTGTGAAAATGGTTAATTCTTAATTCCTTATGAAACTTATTTTTAACCAAATCGCGCTGTTTCCAAATAAATATTCATTGAATGTTTAGTCCAAATCACATTTTAATTTCCAACTCATTCATCATTTGTTGTTGTGTACATTTTAAAAATAACTTGGTGAGCATTTTCCTAAAATTCCTTTAAATGTAGATTTGTTATCGAATATTTGATATCAATATGTCAAAATTGTATTTTAATCACATTTGTTATGGCTCCTTTAGATTAGCTGACAATGACCTAATTAACTGTCCTAATGATTATTTCATACACAATTCCATTAGTGTTAAATATAAGGTATAAAAATGTTAAATAAAAAACCTTATAGCGAGTGAAAATATTTTGAGTTGGCATTTTTATTATGGATACTAGAAAGTAAAACATTTTATACAGTGCATGCACTACTTTCCCTGTAAAGAATAAGTCGTAATTTTTATAAATTGACAAGGCCTGGATTTAAAGAATTTTAACAAGAAAGTGTTTTAGAGAAATTTATGGTTAATTTCCAGGAATTGAAAAGTTTCAATCAATTTTCACTTGTAATTAAAGGAAAAGCCTCTCATCCTCAATACATTAAAATGCAAAGAATGTAAAAAAAAAATTAGTAGGAGAATGTAAATTCTCAATTGTATTAAACAAAACATTAAGAGCCTATTTACACTTCTGTGGGAGCAACAACTCATTTTGACAATAGGGCCTTCGAGTGGCAAAGTTAGTAATTATAATTTTTGACCACCATTTTTGGAATCTTTAATCAGTAATAATTTCTCACAGACAGCTATGTAATCCTCTAGAAAATACGCATTCATAATTATACTAATTGCATGACTAATGCACAGAGAAAAAATGGAAGTCAAATATTAACCCAAAATGACACCTTCATTGGTGAAAGTAACAAGATTGACTAACAGATAGCGCTGAAACAACTGAGCAAAAGAAGCATTTGCTCAACAGTCACCACTATTGGGCAAAGTGGACAACATGGCGCTGTTCCTACATGTATTCCAACCTAATTCTAATTGATTTTTCTATGTATTGTTCAACTTTTGTAAATAGGCACATCCAAAAAACATGATTCAACATGAAAAAAACGAGGATTTCATAATCAATGTAACAAGTTGTTGACAAAATCATAAACTTGTCTTAAATACTAATCCCCAAGATGCAAATATCAATGAACAAAGAAATACTGAATCTTAGAATTAGAGATACTGTAATTATACACATATAAGCTCATCATAATCTACATGGATATTACTGCAAATAAAAATATCAAAAGATTTACTTTTATTATTGCCTGAAAGAATATATAAAAAAGGCATGCAAATAACATTTACCTATAGCATTCAAGTAAACAGCCATTATAGATTTTCGTTTGAAAATATCCCCTCATTGAACTAAATTAGAATTGAGCGTGATGCATTTGGATAAAAAACGATATACGATCTATAAAAAACTAAATAATTCAATAGGCGCACACGCAAATGATAGATTATTATTAAATTGAGATGAATTAAACACAGTAATAGAGGAAAATTACATGGATCAAATGCATATATATTACAAAGAAATGATGACCCATAATTTCTGTGATATTCAAGAGTAATCATATTAATGCAATCTTGTGCAAATACATTTTGATGTATGGTGTCAGTATAGTTTTTTAAATCTTAATTTCTGTTACTTTAAGCATTAAGGGTAAGTCAAGAAACAGCATGTTACCCACATTTTGGAAATAACAAATAGTCAGCCCACTCAGAAGAAATTCCTTAGGTCACAGGTGATCGTGACCATGGTGCGATGGAAGACCATCAACAGATTAGTTTGTGCATCACAGTCATGAAAAAAGAAGTAATATAATATATCATCAAGAACTTGACCAATTCTATCTACTTTGGTTAATTTTATTTGTTATATAGCAGAAATTAGAATGTTTTGATGAAATTTGACAAAGCTTATGAGTTTTTATAACTTTATGACGTAGTGCACACTACAATATATTGCAGTATGTACAACGTTCAGATTTTTTAAACCATTTTGGTGCCAAATAGATACATAGTCACATGATAGTCCTATACCATAGTCACATGACAGTCCTATACCATAGTCACATGACAGTCCTATACCATAATCACATGACAGTCCTATACCATAGTCACATGACAGTCCCATACCATAGTCACATGACAGTCCCATACCATAGTCTCATGACAGTCCCATACCATAGTCACATGATAGTCCCATACCATAGTCACATGACAGTCCCATACCATAGTCACATGACAGTCCCATACCATAGTCACATGACATTTAAATACCATAATCACATGGTGACATAACACATAACAGTCCCATACCATAATCACATGACAGTCCCATACCATAATCACATGACAGTCACATACCATAATCACATGACAGTCCCATATTATAATCACATGACAGTCACATACCATAATCACATGACAGTCACATACCATACCACTGTTATTTATTTCATTATTTATATAGTAGTATGGAGCAAAGATGACCATAACTTCTAGCAAATGCAAATCTGAACATTTTGGTATTTTTGCTGTATTTTCAATAAATTTCTTGCAAATTAAACTGGAACCATCTACTCGTGCACATGTGATTTCATCCTAATCTTTCTAATTTAACGGAGTAGAGTTTTTAATTATAGCCATTCCAAAAGGTCATCAACGGCCGAGTTAATCCATCAAAGTGCACAAGTGTTATACACCACACGCAACTACTATTCACAAGCGCTATCTAATCAGTCTGACATGCTCTGAGAAAAGTCAATAATCACACGTCAGATCACCATAAATGCCAACATATAATAGTGTTCAAACATGGTTTTACCATATAGTTAGCATATGACACCAGCGGCACAATTTAAAGGCATATGAAAAATAGTTAAACTTAATTACAAGTGTTTACCAAATCGAATTACTTTAAAGTTACATGTTTACTCAAATTTTGCCTATACAAAATGCTCGCATTGAAAACTTTGAAATCTGTTCAGAAATGCACAACACAAGCAGTCCATATTTGCGCTGAAATCTTGGCGAAAAACATCTAATGAAAGCAAAAAGAAATAAATCGAAATTTTGGAGTGCTCAGTGCATGCAGTGCCAAATCTACCTTTTGAATGAGTGCTATGGGAAAAATTCACCATAATTGGCTGATAAAAACAAATTTCATTTCTTTACAAAAATCCATTTAGTGTATAAATAAAGGCCACAATGGAGCTTAAATTTTATAGTTCTTAATAGGCTCAAGAAAGTTCATTAATGAAAGGCTCATTATTAAAAGTCAATCTAGTGTAAAAAGTGCAAAGAAACGAGGAGGAAGGAAAACAAACTAGTGAAATTTAGGTTTTGCTTTTGCTGCACTTATTACTTTATCTCAAGATTATTGTCCTATAGCTGTATTTTGTACTAAGAATAATAATAGTAAAGAGGTGTATAATGCAACGAGGACCATAAATTATTGAACCAAGTTGCAGAGAAGATCCCTGAGCGCTAAATAGAAATATTCCATTTAAAAAAAATCCTATATTTTGAGAGAATTTTATGCTGACATGTTGGGGACATTATGTGGTATTGGGTTAACTCTTTTTATCAACTTACCAGGTTAATCAAGTTAGATAGCCGATTAAGCCACTTACCAAGTTAACAGATTATACCCCTTTCTTGATTAATCCAATCAACTAAATAGTTAATACGAATTACAATCTTATACTCGATTAACCAACTTCAAAATTTTACTCGTTCAAAATAAGTTAGCTTACTTGATTAGAGTTAATTAGTTCAATTAGTCACCTTACTCAGTTAACTGAATTTGCTAACATGCTTAACCAACTTATTTATTCGAGTTTGCTAACCCGATTTAATCAACTTATTCATTCAATGAAAGTAACTAGCTTATTTAACAACTTTACTCGTTTAGCCAACTTGAATTATCAACAATGACTAATCGAGTTAACTAGTTCAAATAGACGCATTAGGCCTACTCGAGATGTAATCAAATTTAGTAGCGTGTTTAACCAACTCATTCGTGTATTAGAGTTTGCTAACTTGGCTTAACCAACTTACTAAATAGCTCAAAGTATAGCTAATTTGGTTAAACGAGCAAGGCACTCAAGTTCATTAATCGAATTGTATAACTTGGTTAATGAGTAGGCCTAAGGTTCTTAATCAATTATAGTTAACAAGTCGGGCTAGCTGCCCTTACAGAAAATATCATGGTTATTACATGTTTTCAATCATGGTAAGAACATGTTTTCTACATGAAAATAATGCATTGGGACATGTAAGTGCCATAGTGAAAACATTGAAATGATGTCTTGTTCAAATTAACATG
>JAQIXP010002200.1:0-15737 GCA_034700285.1 Proteroiulus fuscus | reverse complement strand
CATTTTTTCTTAGTTTTCTGCAGTATTTTGCAGTTTTCGTTGTTTAATACCACAGATTTTTTGCAGTTATAACTTTAAAAAAATTGCAGAAATTCTGTATGCTTTCTGATCAAATTTGGGGGGCCCCTTCCCCTTTTCGTAATGCTAGAATGCATTTTTTCTTAGTTTTCTGCAGTATTTTGCAGTTTTCGTTGTTTAATACCACAGATTTTTTGCAGTTATAACTTTAGAAAAATTGCAGAAATTCTGTATGCTTTCTGATCAAATTTGGGGGGGCCCCCTTCCCCTTTTCGTAATGCTAGAATGCATTTTTTCTTAGTTTTCTGCAGTATTTTGCTGTTTTCGTTGTTTAATACCACAGATTTTTTGCAGTTATAACTTTAGAAAAATTGCAGAAATTCTGTATATTAATGTAGAAGCTTTTATTAGGGAACATTTTTTGTTTGCATTAGCTATAAAGTTACATGAAGAAGGTTCAGAAAATCCGTTGTATACTCAAGCACACACTGCAGAAAAACTGAGGAAAATTAAGCAATGCTTACATTTTTTTTGGCTGTAAAAATTGCACTTTTTTTAGTTTTCTTATTTCTTAGTTTATTATTTTTCTTTATAAAGAATACTTTTGAGAAACAGTACAAACATGTGAATTACGTAAAACAAGCTTTAAAGTCCTTGCGTAATACGACGCTGGCGCCAGGTGCTAAGGTAATCTTCCAGCTTCTCGTCACCAGTCATCTCAGGTGTGTAGTAATGCTTCGGCGGAGGGCCCTCCTTTAGTTTCACGAAGTAGTGGCAGTACCTGTACTCTACCTTGCCCCACCGGGCACGAGCGTGCCTGCGGATCCCTTTGATGTAGACACCCCGTCCCACGAACGACTCGGCTGGAAATAAACAAAAAGAAACGAATCGAAAAGCAAGCATGTGGGAAATAAAAATCGGAGAATAATACAACTTAAATGTAAAAATAACTTTAAAGGATTTAACAAAATTCTCAATGAGAAAGCAAAAATGCAAAATAATTGTGTCAAAATTATAAAATTTTAAAGGATTTAACAAAATTCTCAATATGAAAAAGCATTTTCATATAATTTGAATTTAAGCTAGGTTTTTTTTAGAGGATTTTATCAAATCCTTTAAAATTTACTAATTTTCACATAATTATTTTGCATTTTTGCTTTTTCATTGAGAATTTTGTTAAATGCTTTAAATTTTTTCCATTTTTACATAATTATTTTGAATTTGAACTGGGTTTTTTTTTGAGAATTTTATCAAATCCTTTAAAATATGCTAATTATCACATATGAATACTTTGCATTTTTCCTTTTTCATAGAGAATTTTGTTAAATTCTTTAAAATTTTGCCATTTTTACATAATTAATTTGAATTTAAACTGGGGGTTTTTTGAGAATTTTATCAATTCCTTTAAAAAGTTCTAATTTTGATAGAATTATTTTGCATTTTTGCTTTTTCATAGAGAATTTTGTTAAATTCTTTAAAATTTTGCTCTTTTTACATAATTAATTTCCATTTAAGCTGGGTTTTTTTTAGAGAATTTTATCGAAACCTTTAAAATTTTCTATTCACATAAGTATTTTTAATTTTTACTTTTTCATAGAGAATTTTGTTAAATCTTGTACAATTTTGCCATTTTTACATAATTAATGATTAAAGCTGGGTTTTTTAGAGAATTTTATCACATCTTTTAAAATTTGCTAATTTTCACGCATAATTATTTTGTATTTTTGCTTTTTCATAGAGAATTTTGCTAAATCTTCTAAAATTTTGCCATTTGAGCTGTTGTTTTTTTTTTGAGAATTTTATCACATCTTTTTAAATTTTTAATTTTGACAGAATTATTTTACATTTCATCGCTTTTTTATAGAAAATTTTTCAAATCCTTGAAAATTTTCACATAATTATTTTGCATTTAAGTTGCATTTTCTTTTCAGAGAATTTTATCAAATCCTTTACATTTTAAAACGTAATTTTCACATAATTATTTTGCATCGAGTTGACAAAACTCGATGCAAAATAATATTTTATTTAATAAAATTTTATCTATAAAAAGTCAATACAAAAGAGTTAAGATTACAAAAATTTAAAGGATTTTATTTAATTCTCTAAAAAAAATTCAACTTTAATGCAAAATAATTATGTGAAAATATTTTAAAAGGATTTAACAAATTTCTCTATATAAAAAAGCACTTTCACATAATTTGAATATGAGCTGCTTTTTTTAAGCTAATTTTATCAAATCCTTTAAAATCTTCTAACTATGACTAATTATTTGGTCACCAAAATACTTCAGAGTCAAGAACATTAGTTACCTATCCACAAATTTGACTTATATTCCACATTGTGCTCGTTCACGGCCATCTCCTGGGCTTCAAGAAGAGTCTTAAAACAAAGTTCAATCCCAAATTTTAGCACCATTTCTAGTTATTTTGTAAATTCTCCGCGTTTATTTCAGGGACATGACAGAGGGTATATTTAATTTTAAAGGCAAAGTCCCACCTTGAAGCAAGTAATACTAAAGTTGCACACACTTATTAGATACGAATGGCTGTGACGATAATAATTGCAACAGACTTTCCATATTGATGAAATTACGATATTCCCCCACCCAGGCAGAATGGCGCTGCGTGCAAAGGGGGGTTCAATTTGGCTTCACTTTTATCGCTATGGAATAGTTATGCGCATTCTCTGTTTACGCTAAAACTTGTACACTATCAAGTTTAATACTAAAGGGATTGATAAAATGACTTCCAACATGGCTGCCATCAACCATCGAGATTTTTGTCCAAATTTAATAACTACTGTATTGAAATGGTAATTATTAATTAAATTTCCATTTCTACGCTGTTCTAGTTTTTCTCCCCTCTTTCTTGCAAAAAAATGCTTGACGTAACTTGGGACTGTCCCTTTAAATTTCCCCACATCTGTCACATCCCCCGTTACTTAATTATGCAATTAAGATAGCATTTCGGTACTTCTTTAATTATCGGGGCTCCTTTTTTCGCCAGAAAACTGAGCTGTTTGATGGCTTCGTCGATGGACATTCCTCTTATCTAAAAAGCAAGCAATTTTCAAAAGTTTCAAAACGGAAAATTTAATAGCTTATTTTTCAGTATTAAAATCATGACTCGCTTACCATGCATGCAATATACCACATCTTTTGAGGGCTGTATTTGATATTATCCCTATAGTGGCACACCCACTGAGTGGAATTAACGGTAGAAATCAACATGCGAATCTGTCCATTTTAAATTCAACCAAAGCGGCTTTTGACGGCACTTACGGCTGGACGCCTTTCCTCGCCGGGTTCCTGCGGAGGAGACACCATCTTGTTGTAATCGTGCCACTTAATATTACTGTTTGGAGAGAGCGAGAGGTGCAGCCCACGCGTCGTCGAAGGGATAAGCTGGGCTGCATTTATGCCGAACCGCATCTGCTGTAAGGCTAGAAAATGATTATGTTTTAAAAAATAAGCAATACAAGGTTCCCACTTTTCCCTTAAATTTTTAAAATTTTTCACTTTTTTTCTCTATTTCCTAAACTGTTGCACTTATTACTCAATTTTCTAAAATTGTGCATTTTTTTTTCTCTATTTTCTAAAATGTTTCACTTTTTTTCTCTTGTTTCTTAAAATTGTGAATTTTTGTTCTTTATTTCCTAAAATTTTGCACTTTTTTTTTTCTCATTTCCTAAAATTTTGCACTTTTTTCCTCATTTCCTAAAATTTTGCACTTTTTTTCTCTTATTTCCTAAAATTTTGCACATTTTTACTCTTTATTTCCTAAAATGTTGCACTTTTTTTCTATATTTCCTAAAAGTTTGTATTTTTTCTCTTATTTCGTAAAATTTTGCACTTTTTTTCGGTATTTCCTAAAATGTTAACTTTTTTCTCTATTTCCTAAAATGTTGCACTATTTTCTTTCTCTATTTCCTAAAAGTTTGTATTTAAAAAACTCTTTATTTCCTCAAATTTTAACTTTTTTTGCTCTTATTTCCTCAAATTTTGCACTTTTTTACTCTTTATTTCCTAAAGTTTTGCACTTTTCTTTCTCTATTTTCTAAAATTTTGCACTTTTTTCCCCATTTCCTAAAATTTTGCACTTTTTTTCATTTCGTAACATTTTGCACTTTTTTCTCTTATTGCCTCAATTTTTGCACTTTTTTTTATCTTTATTTCCTAAAAGTTTGCCCTTTTTTTATTTCCTAAATTTTGCACTTTTTTCTCTCATTTCCTAAAATTTTTCACTTTTTTCTCATTTCCTTAAATGGTTCCCTTTTTTTCTTTATTTTCTAAAATGGTTCACTTTTTTTTCGTTTTTCTCAACTTCCTAAAACTTTGCACTTTTTATCTCTATTTACTAAAATGTTGCACTTTTTTCTCTACTTCCTAAAACTTTTGCACTTTTTTTCTCTTCTTTCCTAAAATTTTGCTCAAATTTCATTAGGTTCTTAGGTTTCATTTGAAGCGCTCTCATTCGGGAACGCATTCGCAGTTTATATTAGACATATTTTGGCGATGATTGGGTAACAATTTGGTCACATGGTCTGAAGCAGAACCGTTTTAGCGGTAGTCTCTGTCATTTTGGTGTGCAGGATCACAGTGCAAGGTGCCAAACAGGGTTACCCAATCGTGATCTCCTTAAATAGGTAGAGTACCATACCAAATAAGATTACATTTTGGTTACAACCTATGATGCAGTTAAGAACTATTGTTTTGTGACCTGGATGACAAAAGCACATGATCAGATTACAATGACAAAATATGCCTATTTTTTTCTATCTGATACTCAAATAAACGTCCTGGTTCGATTATCTCGGTTATTAACTTTGGAAGTGGGTTTCTCAAAATTTCACAACCATGTTTTGCCTAGTTAGTAGTTATTTAATAAAGTTTCAAAATTTTGTGAATTGAGTAACAAAATAATAACGTCATCAGGCAGCACTTGCCCAATATGCAATACGTCACACATGTAATGCAGGCCAATCAGAGAAGCCAAGTTCAAACTGCATGATTGAAGGTGCTGCCTCATGACGTCGTTTACAGCTCCAGAGCAAATTCCATTTAGTGTGTTTACATCAGCCATTGAATATGATTTTCAAATGTGAAACTTAAGGAAAATTAATTACAAAAATAATTTTTTTCTAAATAATACATGTTTTTTATTTCTTGTTTTTTCTTTTTTTTTTTTTTTTCAAGAATGCAAAATGCTTTTTATAGTGGAAAAGGCATTAATTGAACAGTAGAAAGGCTTCCTCAAGCTATTAAATTCATTTTTGGTAAATTTAACTTACATTTATATTTGCTGACAAGATTGAAACTGAAATATTTTTTTAACTAAATAGTTCCTGCATTTTATTTAAATAATTTTAAAGGTTTTATTTTTATTGAGTGATGCAAATTTCCATCACTGATTCTTGGTTTGGAATTGGGATACCCAATGAATAAATGCTTATAAGCATGTAGCCTAAGTTTCCAAGCAGTTTAGAAATAAATTTTATTACCTTTCAAAAGTGGAAAACTCATTTTTGCAGCCATAAGCTATTTTAATAGCTTAAAATTTACAAAATATTAGTAAAATTCTAACTATATTTAGATCGTTTAACTAACCGGAAGCGGCCATTGCTATTTTCCCTAAACAGGAAATATACCCTCTAATCCCAGCCCAATTATTTGAAACATTATTTTCGGAAATTAAAATAATTGCAAATGGCGTGTAATTTCTTAATTATGAAAACAAACAATAACTTTTTATCAGTTGTATATCACTTAAAATAATTTGCAAAAATAGTAAAATACATCTCCATCATTTGTTCATTTTGGTCAAAGTGAAGCTGATTTGAAACATGTAAATATAAAAACCAGGAAATTCTTGGAAATATATAAATATTTTGTTCCATTCGTCAAGGTTGCTTTAATTACGTGTATTATTTAATAAAAATTAAAAATAATTTTAACTATAATCATAATTTAAAAATCTGTTTGTGTATTTATTGCCAGCTGTTCATGAAAATAGTTCGTGATAGGAGCTCCAAGATGGCGTCAGGAGTCGATGACGTCAATGATTGCGCCAAGACGAGAATCTCGTTCGTCGCGTGAAAAAGAACAGTCGCGGTTTGGCGGTCGCCATTCTCGTGTTGTTTTTGTTGTAAGTTTTTAATTCATTCAAGCTTAATTTTCAATGTTTCAAATGCAGTTTCAAGTAGTTATTTGTGTACTAGAGTGTTCAAGGATGCTTTACTATTGATATTTAGACACCGAGAATCGGCAAAATGTCGCAGGAATTCGTGGACGAATACGCCTCGTCGCTGAAAGATTTAACATTCAACAGCAAGCCACACATCACCATGATGACGATGCTGGCGGAAGAAAATGTCCAACATGCGCCCCAAATAGTCAAAGTCATCGAGGCACATCTTCAAAAGGTCTCTCATTTTAATAAGTATTTAGTTAAAATAGTTATTTGCACATTTACTTGTGTAGTTCGCCTAGTTCTTTGCGTAAATCGAGTTGGAAAATAGGCCTAACTCCAGCTTGTCCTCAATGGAACTTTTAGGCCTAATTTCCTCTTTCATTTTGTTCTTTTGGAAAATTCATTAAAAATGGGCTTATTCTTTAGATTTTAGATCAATAAACCCCTATTACATCTGTAATGTAATATTCCTGTTATTCTGAATTGAACATTTCATGGAAGAAAGACGAGAATTTGATATCCTGGTAAAATGCCAAGGGTGTGAAATCAGAAACCTTAACCTTGTCCCAAGCATTTTCCACTCCATACTGAAATTTTTTGAAAATAACAAAAGCATTGTCAGGGTTTGCTACTTTCTCTGCATAGTCAGGATTGCGCAACTAGAAAATTATTAGGCCTTGGATGAGGTCAAGCAGTTATCAGAGGACATTTATGTGTATTTTGGCGTGCTTACCTGTTCATGCCCATTTGTGGTGCAGTTCACAAGGAGTGCTTAACTCCATCATAAATTAGAACCCAACTCCGAAAATGTAAACTCGCTACTCTCCCTGATTTTATTTTTATGAAGCTTTCCTGGGGCCAGTTTTTCCTTTACACTTATAACCTGTAAGTGACGCAAAAACAGTGGCTCCAGGAAAGCTCCATAATTTCTGTGATCTTAATTGGTACTATCTAGCCTATCCGAGGAAAGCTTGTGCTCCCCGGAACCCCCTGAAAATTACCATTTTTGTAACCAAGGTTACCATCAGGTAATCTAAGCAAAAGAAATTAGTCCAAGTTAAAGATTAGCGTTGATTAGCATGAATCCAAAGTCATGAAATGTTAATGACGAGACAGAAGGAATTTTATTTACACAACAAATCTGTGATAATTACATTTAAATATCTTAAAACCGAAAACTAGCAGATATTTATGACCTGATGTGACCTTTAGGCCTATTTGTCAAATCCTAAAAATACTTCCTGCCTGGAAATGAATGGTTTGAAGAGTGTGTAGTTTGCTGGCTAACCACTAGGGATCTACCTAGTCAATTTTTAAATTAAAGGGATAGTCCCACTTTGAAACAAGTTGATTTTAGGAAAAAGAGCATGAAAAATTAGGATGGATATGGAAATTGCAATTGGATTTGAGTCCACGGACCATTAGATAAAATGTCCCAAACACAGAAATTTGGATGAAAATAGAAAGCCCAAATTAGCGCCATCTTACTGACACTGTGTAGCGCCATCTACTGGATAAATAGCATCAGCTCTCATGGAACACAAATAGACATACCGGTACGTCCTAGAAGGATGCTTAACCATTTCTAATCTAACCAAAATTATTTTTTTGAATTTAAAGGGAAGGTCCCCCTTTGCGACAGGTTATTCTTAAAAGAAAGGCCAAAAAAAGTTACTAGAATAACTGAAAATCATCTTTTAATCAAACTTACCATTAAATATTAATGGTAAGATTAATTTACTTTCTGGGAAATGAGCTTCTTGCCCAATGTCAAATTTTAATATTTTCTACATCGCCATCTGTTGGTTAATATGTTTACCCGTAGCTGGAAATATGGAACTGTCCACATTTTCCAGAAAATTCATGACTTACGATGAATAAGTTTGATTAAAATTATTTTTTTCAGTTTTTCCGGTAAATTTTCTTGCCTTTCTTTTAAAAATAACTTGTCGAAAAGTGGGACTTTCCCTTTAGAGGCGAACTTTGGCTAGACAAGAATGTACTGTGCCGGTACATTTTTTCAGACGAATGTACCGTATTTTTCTGCTTATAAGGACGTGGCATTATTTTATGCAAAGGGATTTGCAGCTGAAACTTTAAAAAATCCCACATTTTTGTCAGTTTTGTTAATTCCTCGTGGACGGGAAACCCTACTTTATGCTAGAGGGGAAATTAGCAAATAGTTAGTGTTTAATCAATATTTGATTTGTTCGGTTTGTTCACTTGTTGTGGTATGCTAACAAGAAAAACTGGAGTTCCTTTATTGATTTGTTTGTTCCAGATGTGGATGGTGGTAAAAATGTGTTGTCTTACCACTTGGGAAAGCTGGTAAAGCCGTAAACAAATCAGGTGTCAGTGCCATTAGGAAAAAGGCATAAAATTGAGGTGTAATTGGAAATATGTCCATAAAGTGTATTTGGTGTTGAAATTTAAGTAGTTTTTCTCATTGATGTAATAAACTCTTTCTACGTCACGTGGATGCACTGCTGTTACACTTTAGTGGTAAATTTACTCTGGAAATATTAGGCGTATTTTGGCGTTGTTATATGGTCATATGCTGTTGTCATCCAGTTTACGAGTAGTTCTTAACGCCATCATGGGTTTCACACCAAACGCGAAAATGCAAGAGTTCTTCATTCCATGATTTTCATGTACGAAACATTCCTGGGGCCACTTATGACTACATGTAACCTGTAATTGGAGAGAAAAGAGTGGCCCCAGGAAAGCTCCGTAATTTCTGTGAGCTCATTTGGTAGATCACAAGTGTGTAACCCTTTTGGTTACCCGGTATCGTTATCCAAAGCGCAAAACCAGCAGACGCCACAAGAAAAAGGCTTCAGGTTCAGACCCTGTTACCAAATGGTAGCACAAGGGTTACCCACTGTTACCAAACGGTAGCACAAGGGTAACCCGCTGTTACCAAACGGTAGCACAAGGGTTACCCACTGTTACCAAACGGTAGCACTAGGTTTACCCACTGTTACCAAATGGTAGCACATGGGTTGCCCACTGTTGCCAAATGGTAGCACAAGGGTTGCCCACTGTTACCAGATGGTAGCACGAGGGTTACCCACTGTTACCAGATGGTAGCACAAGGGTTACCCACTGTTAGCAAATAGTAGCAAGTTACCCACTGTTACCAAATGGTAGCACAAGGGTTACCCACTGTTAACAAGTGGTAGCACGAGGTTTACCCACTGTTACCAAATGGTAGCACGAGGGTTACCCACTGTTACCAAATGGTAGCACGAGGTTTACCCACTGTTACCAAATGGTAGCACGAGGGTTACCCACTGTTACCAAATGGTAGCACAAGGTTTACCCACTATTACCAAATAGTAGCACAAGGGTCACCCACTGTTACCAAATGGTAACAAGAGTCATATCGACAAAATACCCCTAATGTAGCGAAAGTGGCGAAAATGCAACATCGTGCATATTCTCCTGATAATTACTTAATTTTGCAGGTTATAGTTGGAAATTCGCCACTATATTTTCTGAGAATTCTTTAAATAATTGTAATAGTTTTCATTTTTTCTGTCATTTATTTGCATGATTGCAATTGCATGACTGCATAAATGTTAAGTATTTTTTTTTCTCTTTTTTTAATCCTCATAGGTCAATGCTAACGCCAAGCTTCCCACACTTTACTTAATCGACTCGATCATGAAGAATGTCGGCCAGGTTTACCAGAGCTTATTCACGCAGAATATCGTGTCCAACTTCTGCACTGTTTTCGAAAAGGTGCCTATCACTCGTCGCTTGCCTACCCTTGCAAAAACTAATCTACATTAGTTTAAGAAAAGCTTGTTTATTTTTTAGCCAAAAATTGTGATTTTTGAATAACAGCTTTTCGTATCGTGGTTGTTGAGAATTTGAATACCCGATATCATACTTTTTGTCCTAAGTTAATTAGAGCTGAAAGCTTGATTTTAATGTATTCTGAAACTAATTTTCAAAAAAAAATATGCTTTTTTGATTAATGAAAAATCACAATTTTTGGGCCAGGTTTTAACTAATTTTTGAGTTTGAAATTTTAGTGCAGAAAAATATCTGTTGCATTATTTTACTTTATAAATTGATGGCCTTTTTTGTCTTTAAATAAGCAGTTAAAATCACAATTTGGAAATCACGATTTTGGATCTCAAGAAATATATATATAAAAATGATTTCGTTAAATTTGTGCTTTCTCAAAATCATAATTTAAAAATATGGATTTTTACACTGTTTTTCAGAAATTTTAAAATCATAATCTCATGAAAGTTCGGTTTTTGGGCCATGATTTTTGCCAAAATCATGATTTACATAATTACGAATTATTGAAGATTTAGATTTCCAAATTCATTCTTGGTTTAAATTTTAAACCGCAATTATAGCTTGGAAATCAATATTCCTTAAATTTAAAAGTTCTTGAAAGATTTTGATTTCACTCTCCGAAATCATGATTTACGCAAATTAGTTGCGATTATTGCTTGGAAATCAATATAATGATTTCTTAAATTTGAAATTCTTGAAAGATTTCGATTTTAGTTTCCAAAATCATGATTTACGCAAATTAGTTGCTTAAATTTAACTATTCTTGAAAGATTTCAGTTTCCAAAATCATGATTTATGCAAATTAGTTGTGATTTTTGCTTGGAAATCAATATCGTGTTTTCTTAAATTTAAATATTCTTGAAAGATTTTGATTTCATTTTCCAAAATCGAGATTTATGCAAATTAGTTGCGATTATTGCTTGGGAAAAGACATATTTTGGGAAATGATCTAGATTATTATTTTGTATCCGGTTAATTCTCAATTTCAATTTGGTTTTTTTAATTTTTCTACAATTATTTAATTTCGTTGTTTTACAGGTGGACGAAAAGGTCCGAGGGCAGATGTACAAGCTGAGGCAGACCTGGTCGGACATCTTCCCCAACAAGAAGCTGTACGCCATCGACGTACGGGTGAAGGAAATGGATCCGGCGTGGCCCATTCTGGCGCAGCCGCCCCAACAAATCGGCATCCACATTAACCCTAGGTTTCTCAAGGTAAGTCCGCTCCTCCCCCCAGGGGTGCTATTTTGTCGGCGAAACCGTCTGACTGACGTAAGTACCGGTCGATTCCGACCCGGCTGCGGAGAAGAAATAAAATGCCCGTTTGCCTGGAAACGTGTGTTTTTTTCTGAATCCTTTTTGTGGGGCGTGCGTCGGGGTTTACTCATGTTCGCGCTGAACCATTGTCAAAACGTGTATCTTAGTGATTTTATTTTTTGAGCGAAAGTCTTCAATCTTAAGCAACCGAAGTTGATAGTTCTCTTATTGGTCAGTGCAGTCACATTAGCGTTAAGTCAGGATCCTGATCCTGATGGGGTTTTGGTTAACCCGGAAACTAGCGAGTCCAGATTTGCGAATTGTGAAATAGACATCGGTTAGGTTGGAACGCAAGTTTTTAGAGCCATTCTACTTTAATATTTGGAAATTTGAGTACCGTAAATCTTCATTAAAAACGCCCATCCCGAGTTTTGGCCCAGGAAAATGGCAAAAGTTTTAAATGATAGCCCACTCGCCAACGGTGCTTTTCCCCTTAGAGCTTAGTTATTTTTGTGATGTTTTTGTGTAAAAATGCATTTTTTGTGGTAAAAGTTTCTTACGATAACGTATGTTCGTACCTGGAAATAAAAATATTGATAAAGGTACTGCGATATTCTTGAAATTTTAAATAAACGCCCAACTGAATTCATTGAAATGTTAAATAAATGCCCATTCTCTAATTCACGCCCTAAGGCAAGGAATTAAAAAATAGCCCGGGTCATTGCTGCATTGTGATTGCCAAATCCAAACAGAATCATGATCCCGACGTAACGCTGATCACAATAAGAAGTTCCGTCAAGCTAACCCTCTAAAATATTCGAAAATGCACGAAAACTTTAGCGATAGTAATGTGACTGGAGCAAGTTGTTCTGCACAGCAGTTCTCAAAACTGTAGTAACCTAACTAACTTCTCCAAAAAGTGCCAGTGTAACTTTAGCAAGGTATTATGCCTCCTGTCACTTTACAAGATCACATAGAATGCATCAAGTGTTGGAAAAAAAAATGTAACCTGCTGCAGTTTTGGAAGCCGTTGCGCTAACAGTTTGTGGTACCGGTGTTAAATTTTGTCGACGCTGAGCGAGCCTTGCAGTACTTTAGAAATGCCAGTTTGATGAAGATGATGCGCCTGGTAAACAACAAGATGGCGTCTGCAACATCGCATATGTTACTAAGAAATTCTGTGTATCTGTTCACTTATGCGAGGGAGAACTGGGGAAGGGAAGGGTGTTGGAGTTTGGGGGTGGTACCAAAATGACCGGCTGCACCCCAAGGTGAGCTTTTAAAAGTCCGTTTTTCAATCGGACTTTGGGAAAGAAAGTTACGCCAAAAAATTCAAAAGTTGACGAGTCGCCCACCAGTGTGAAATGTTTGTAGAAACCTTACGGCTTGTTTGCTAACTTTTTCTACTATGAGTGGTGAATCGACTCGCGCGCATCATTTCCCTACTCACACTGAACCTCAGAAAATGGTGTGAATTCTGTAAAAATTGAATTTATTGCGAAAAAGTGGCGCTAAGCGATCCGATGGCACTGCACGAAGTGACGAAGAGGAAGGCTGCGACGAGGTTTTTAGTCGGAGGCTGACCAGTACCGTTAAGGTCATTTTAATTTTTTGTTTTTATTTTTAGAAGGAAAAGGCAAACAAGGTTGAGGAAAAATCCGAGGTAGGCCTACTAGGCATTAAAATCTTAAACTAAAAAGTTAGGCTTAGAATCCATTGTGTTCGTCCTTTTTCTTCCTCTCACTTTAAATCGGGAGAACCTCCCGCCTTTGGTATGCCATCTCTCGAAAGTCAAAGCTTTCGGGGCTGCTTATCATCGTCATCGCCATTTTTGCTCAAATATTGCGCTCATTGAATAAAGATGTCCGATCTTTCCGTTTCCCCGCATATCGCCTATATAACTTCATGCTCATTTTGTTCACCTTTCGGGCGTCTACCAGATCTCGTTCAAACGGGACATCGTGCGCAAAGCCGTTCCCTCGGAAAATCCGTTTTCATTTTTAAATGTTGCATTGTTTGTTCCAGGTGCTCAAAAGTCCGCCATCTTGAATGGTGAACTTGTAACTATTTGCGTGTTTAAATAGTGAACACTAGAACCAAAGGAAATGGTTCTAACCCGTCTAAAATGTTTAGTTTTGTCACTAATTATTTTGTTACCAAATAGATCTAATTTGACCCTGTTCAGAGTTGACTTATTATCTCCCTAGGGGCGCTGCCTGCATCACGCGTGTAAAAATAGCAAAATAATGGAAATAGATTAGGTCACACAAATTTAAATGTTTATCCCCTAGTCTAACCTTGAAGCAAGTATTTAAAAAAAAAAAATTCAAGGCGATATATATAGGGGCGGCGATGTTTGTCCCGTCTTGTGGATATTATTGGCGCCATCTAGTTACGTTTAATTGAAACCATTGCAATTTTTGTTTTGGCTTTGCTTTGTCTGTATGGAATATGAGTTGCAATTTGCTATGGTCGCCATCGGGATATTATCAATGGCTTAATTCAGGAGTAGCGAATAAGCCAGAAGTTTCTTTTGAGATAATAGTGTTTTTATGGGGGAATAAAGTTATATTTTGGAAATAAACAATGTTAAAAGGCTGAAATTTGGTGAACAGGTGAAACTATTATATTTTATAGGGAATGGGCTAGTTTTGTTAAATAATTAAATTAGTAAATTAATTAAGTCATTTGAGAAATAAAAGGCTTCAATATGTACATTCGCTAGTTGGGCTTTGTTTATGTTTGCAAAATAAATTAAGTATAAAGTAGCGAATGTGTAGTTTACCTATTGAATAATGTGAATGCAACAAAAAAATAACGAAATCGCATTCGCTAATTGTGTTGTTATAAAAAAATCCTTGTAACAAATAAGTTGTAAAAGGTAAACTAACGAATAGTACCATTTGTTACTTATAACTTTTAGGAATGATACCTTGTTGGATATTCGCTACTCTTCACTTCTGTAACTTTTAACAATTATTGGTTAATGTAATTTCTGCAACTTTGTTAATTAAGGACTTTCAGGATCACAATGGTTCACTTATCTTATTTTTGACAAATTGGCTCATTCGCTACTACTGAATTGACCATTGATATTTCTGCATTGGGGTATTTAAGTGAGCCGAGAACAGTAACAGTTATGATCAAGACCGCAAAATTACATGGTACCAAATTTGATCCATTGGTGGCGCCATGCATATCACAAAAATGGCCTCTATATGAAACTCATTTTGATCAATTATCCGATGTTTCAAAATATTTATGGATTGGTAAGTCCAATTAGCATGTCAACTTTCACACCTTTCGTACTTTTTATGCTGTTGTTTTAAAAATAACTTGTGACAAGGTGAGACTTTCCTTTGACTTTGTGCGGCCTAATGATGTGAAAGTTTCAGTGTTAAAATGCAAAAAAATGTGCTCAATTTGAACATTCTCTGTTTTGCAGAATATTTTTTGTTATAGTTTTAATACAGAAAAATAACTTTTATAACTTATGGACTTTGTTGCGGCTTAAGAATTTTTTCGACTGCTGATTGGTTAGCATTCCTGTTCTCCAAGTAGATGACCCGGGTTCTGGTACCAGCTCTTCACATTTTCTACCTGAAGAGAATATTTGACGTGAAAATACAGCAAATTGGAATCCCGCTTGTGATTTTATTTCCAGAATGTTACTTATCGAGAATGCCAAGATGTTAATATTCCAAAAAAGCTTTCATGAATTTCCCCCTAAAATTGTTGAATTAGCTTATAGCAGCATTTAGAAATGAATCTGGATGTTGCGGGGGACGGATTTGGTAATCTGGCCTACGGTGAAGTCCTTTGGGCCGAAACCTCTTGCTTTTTGGTTTGAAGTTTTTTGAAAATCAGTACAGGAAAAAAAATGAGTCTGGTAGATTCCCGAAGATGGCATTTGGTTAGGTACGATACAGTTTCTTTTTCCTTTACTAAATATTCGTTGGTTTTGATTTCACTTGAACTGTAGCCACCGGTAGAGGAAAGCAATTTGCCCAAGAAAAATCAAGAAGTGGAGGAGGAAGAAATGCGGAAGCAGCTCCTCGCCAAACAGCAAGAACTTCTGAAAATCCAACGCAAGAAGCTGGAATTAGATCTGCTGCAGGCCCAAGTGATGGTCGAGGAACAGAAGAGGCAACTCATCCTTCGGGAGCAACAGGTCAGCTATGGTTTGCATTTTATTTTCATTTTTTTTCTGCATGCTTACTGCGGGATTTGGATCAGGTTTAGGGCTTGTAAGGAATGGGGTTGGAAAGCAGTTTTGAGCCGATAATATTTTGGACGGGATGAAATTGGTATCGCGTCGTCAAGAAAGAATCGATAACGGGAATGTCCCAATTCATTGCATGTTGCTTTTAGACTGAAGGCAATTAAGGGGGCTGTCCACACTATCAACAAAATGCATGCTCCTATGGGAATCTCCATGTTAATTACCGGTACAAATTA
>JAQIXP010002199.1:0-15739 GCA_034700285.1 Proteroiulus fuscus | reverse complement strand
TAGGTAGATAACAGGTTGGTTACCCTTTTGGTTACCCGGCATCGTTATCCAAAACGATAAAACAGCTAGCGTCAACAATAAAACGCTCAAGGTCCTAACTATGTATTCAAATGGTAACAGGGTAATAACGCCAAAACACGCCTATTGTTTTCTTTCAATATAGAAAATAACTTGTCTTGAGGTGAAATTTTTATCTTTTAATTATGCATATACTGTAAATATTATTCGAGAATCTCAGAATCCATAAAATCGTGTAAGCTTATCTGAATTGTATTGAATTCGTGAATTAGGCCTATGGAATCTAAGTCTATTTTTACTTTTACTTAAGTACTATACTAACGTAATATCTGTTCCTATGGGAACTAGCTTTACAGTATTTCATACATGAATGTATATACTGTATATACTACCGTTATAATGGTAATATATCGAGTGCCTTTGAAGTGTTTTGAAAGTATAGATTTTGAGTTAAAATCTCGAAAGATCACGTGGGTGATGTTTATATTTGTTTACCATATTGCTCGGTGCTATTTTTTAATTAAAAATGTCGTATATATGCGGCTTCTTGCTTCATTAATTTTCTATAAACCAATCGAGATATATATTTTCTATTTTTATTTTTTTGCAGTTGGTTCAATTGACAGACTGCCTGAATATTGATGGCGACACTGTTAAAAGGATTCAACAAATATTCGAAGAAGAAATGCGCTTGGGATTGGCCAAAAATCCTGCCAGAAAATCAACACTTCTCATGGAAAATACATATATTCCTGAATTACCCAATGGAACAGGTAGGCCTAAATCTAAATTAAATGCTGGCATCTATATGCAACTTTTATGTTATTAAAGGGTTACTTTAATAACATAGAAAATGTACATGTCCATCACAAAAGTAAAATAATACCAGAAATTAATATTTTTTGGGAAAAAAATTCTGGGATGCCTGTAGTAAAATCCTTTATATAGTAAATAATTGGGTATCTGTTCCTCTAATTCTCATTAAAACAGTCACGTGTGGGTAACCATAATTGTGACGTCATATACCTGAATACATTAATTGCTTAGGAATGGAGAAAATAAACATTTTAAAAATAATAGGAAATTGCACTCCAAAGTAAATACACGATTTTCACGTCTTTTATGATGGGAAAACATTAAAGGGAAAGTTCCACTTTGTATCAACATTTCACATTTACTATAGATATCAGTGCCTGTGACAATAACAATTGTGGCAGAGTTTCCATATTGAAAAAAAAATTACGTTTGCCAAATACATGTTAGGCGCCATTTTCACATGATTTCAGCAGACACTGTAAGTTGGTGGCGCCCTCTAGGACAAGCATATGTACGTATTCCATGAGAGCTGATGTCTTTTATCCAGAAGAAGGCGCTACACACTGCAGTAAAATGGTGTCTATATGGGCTTTATATTTGCAACCAAATCCATGTATTCAGGACATTTTATTTAATGATTGGTGGGCTCAAATCAAATTGCAATTTTCATTCCTTTCATAATTTTTCATGCTCTTACTCCTACAACCACCTTCTTTTGAAGTGGGACTTTCCCTTTAATGAATAAACAACAGTATAATTGGATATCGCACCGTTCAAACTGGAAATATTTAGCAACTTAATTATTGATGTACATGTAAAATGTATATAATAAAAGTACTTAAAATACATTAGTTAATATTCATTTGACAATTTGGTCATGGCTTCGCAAGCAACAATCCTAAAATATTCTGCAGTTTTTTTCTTATGCAATTTTGCCAGTTTTTTGCATGAATTTTTTTTTTTCTGTTTTGATTTAGAGGATGGCTATTTCATGGCACTGGATTTAGGCGGCACTCATTGTCGAGTTATTATGCTTCATTTAAAAAATGGAGTCCAAGAGCAACCGACTGTCAAATATTTCGATGTACCTGAAAAAATTCGACTGGGATCTGGGAAAAAAGTTAGCCGAAATTTTCATCTGAATCTCCCCGTTTGAGGAATTGTATCTATAATTGATTTATTATTGGTTTTTTTTTTTTTAGCTGTTTGACTTCTTGGCCAAATGCGTTTACGAATTTATGAAGGAAAATGATATTCTTCACAAAACCTTACCTTTAGGTGAACATTATTTTTCAATTGGATTTCTTTGAAAATAGTACGAAGGGTTCATTAACATGTTCTGAAACAAATGTTCATATTTTAGGCTTCACCTTTTCATTTCCTATGACGCAAAAAGCATTAGATGTAGGGATTCTTGTGACGTGGACAAAATCTTTCAATAGTCCAGGTGTGGTTGGCCAAGATGCTGTGAAAATGCTTAAGGAAGCCTTCAAGAGACGAGGGGTAAGTAGTATAATACTCAATTTAGTTTTCTTTTAAATTTCGTAAGTATATATTGAACATGAGGAGAATTTTTTAATATTGAACATTTGGGCTTTTTTCCAAGTAGCAAAAAATGCATTTATTAACAAAATAATTGATACTGATGTTAGTTACGGCTTTAAACGTAATGCATTTTTGCCTCTTATCGGTTATTTTGGAGCTGTTTATAAAATTTCTTTTAAAATTAAATTTTTCTGGAAATATTTAAGTTTATGACAAATGTGAGGGGCAAACAACACTAACATTACTGCCTGGCAGGGAAGCTAGCTTTCAGAGAAGTCAGGGGGAAAAGGGGCGGAAAATTTCTGGAAATGTCAGGGATTTTTACTGAACAAAAACAAGCGATTTCTATAAAAGTTAATTAATAAAATTGAATATTAGGGGTTTTGGTGATGGTAATCAACTTATTTTTAGTTTTGGAGGATTTGGGAAAACTGGTCAGGGAAAAGTCAGGCAATTTGGATAAAAATAAAAAAAAATGCATTCTGTTTCTAGCATAAACTTATACAACGCAATTTTGTTAAATCTTAATTAAGCCTTTACTCGTAAAACGATATAAGAACATATAACAGGGCAAATTTCATTTACTCATTTCATCAAACCCAGAGTTATTAGGTGTTAATTTCGTTCACATTAGAGCATAGTCTATTCTGATTGGACGTTTTTAGCAGTGATGGGCTGTTAATCTATTTTATTGCTCGTTAGTGTTGCTTAATTTTAATCTGAAACGATGGGAAGGTCAAGGCTTAATTGCAATTAATATATTTTTTCCTTCTTTTAATTAGGATGTCAATGTAGATGTTGTGACGATTTTGAATGATACTACGGGTACGTTGGTTCAAGGGGCATATTTAGATCACCAGTGCTCCATTGGACTAATTCTTGGTAAGAACAAAATTGATTCTGCTGAAGTGCACTAATAATCATTTAATGGAAAAAAGGCTGAAATTAATCTTTCTATATAATATTATGTAAACAGGCACAGGAAGCAATGCTTGCTATGTGGAAAGAGCCAGCAAAATTGAAAAATGGGAGGAAAAACACGAGGATATCAAAGAGGTATTAAGAAAACACATTAGAAGCACATTTTTTAGCACCCAAGTCCGCTAATTAGGAGTTAATACCGTTAATTGGTTCCCTCCCAGTTCACTGTTGTGTTGAACGGGGTCTAGTCCTTTTGAAAATGTTTTCCAATAAAATTTGATCGGCTTGGGGGTTGCATTAGCTCAATATCATATAACCGTTTCAAGTAGATACTTTTCGTTTTGCTTTAAAAATGGTCTGTTTCAAAAATAAACCTTTCTAAAACGGCCTAGCTAAGGGTTCCATTTTGGAAGACGGGAACCATTTTTTTTGCACTTAATATTGGGTTGAAACATTGATACTAGTTTATAGAAGTTGTAAGTTCGGTTCAGTTTGTGCGTAAGTTTCAGAAAAATTGTCAGTTTGCTTCATTGTGTTAAATTGTTATAAAGTTTGCAATTAAAATTGTTAAGTCAATGGAGTTAGGGTAGTCGCAAAGTTTGATCCTTGTGGGTTAAGCATTTTCCAAAGTAATGGTTGTGCTATACAGAAAGCCTCACAGTTCAGAAACATTCTTATTAAGGAGTTTTCCCACCTTAATAATTCAAATAAATAATACCGGGTGTATAAATATTTAATTTTATTTATATTTCAGGTCATCATTGATGTTGAATGGGGTGGGTTTGGAGACAATGGAATCTTAGATTTTGTCAAAACTGATTATGATCGACAAGTGGATGCCAATTCTCTGTTGGTCGGTACTTTTACGTAAGTGAGAAGCTCGGTCATAGTCACTTTTTCCAACCTGCAAATATTGTTTGAGCTCATTTTCAATATTTATTTTTGTAGATTCGAGAAATATTTTTCTGGTAAATACCTGGGCGAAGTGGCCAGAGTTATTTTGGTAAATTTGATCGAGAATGGGATTCTTTTCGGAGGAAAAACCTCAAATAAACTATGTACAATAGATGCTTTTACGACATCATTTATTTCTCATATTGAAGAGTAATTATAATTCACAGTTATGGTATTTGAAAATATTAAAGAGGAGTTTTAGTCTTAATTGAAATTTAATAATATCTTAAAACAGAGACAAGGAAGAGCCTGTAAATACTAGAACAGTTCTGCAAGAATTCGGCCTTTTATCAGATGCAACTGAAGACGACATAAAAATTGTTCGATATATATGTAGCTTAATTTCCATCAGGGCAGCAAAGCTGGTCTCAGCATGTATGTTTAATTTTCTTGGCTTCTTGCATGCAATTGCTAATTCAAATTGTAAAAGAATCATCTTTAATTTTAAATTTGTGCAACTCAGGTCTTTCGTGTTTGCTCAACTGTCAGCGTAAGTCGGAGGTTACCGTGGCCCTTGACGGATCTTTGTATAAACATCATCCAAAATTGCATGATCTGCTTGTGAAATACACGTCACAACTGGTGCTGGGTAATAAAAAAGTAAGTCAGTTTCTATGACACGATAGTTTTTATTTTAATTCCAATATATAATAAAAACCAAGGGTCAGTTTTTTTAGAAATAGATCTGTTCTGTGGGGGGTCATAAAAATCAGTAAAAGTTGACATTCAAATAAATGATAACTATTTTGATAATCAGAAAGCCTATATAAAGAATAAAATAAATAAAAACATTTCATTTATAATAGCTATTTTTAGATTATAAAAGTTGGCAATAAGAGTTAATTGTTTGCCAATTAATAATAGTTTTTCTATATTTTATAATTAATATTGGAAATAGTTTAAAAAACCAATTGATGTTGTTTTTAGTTCAAGTTAATGTTGGCCGAAGATGGCAGTGGAAAAGGAGCTGGATTGGTGGCTGCAATTGCTACGCGATTATTAAGGCATAAAAAACAAATACTAACCGACCACAAAGGCTGATTTTTAAAAGGATAAACTGATTATTCATTTGTACAATATGTTTATTTTTTCTGTACATTCTTTGCCCACTTCTGTTTAGGAACTACTTTTTAATTTTAGAAAACTTGTATATTTCGTGCTTTTAATATAAATAAAAATGCTGTATATTTTATCATGGATGGTGACTGTAATAATAATTCACTTAATTTTTTCATGTTTTAAGCATTCCCGCCTTTATTTCACTTTTTTTTTAAATTGAGACTAAGTGTTGCGAAATGTATTTCATAGATGGCAGAAGCTACCGGCAGGATAGCATTGGCCGCTTTTCATAGGCCAATTTGAAACCAGAAACGGTTATGCACTTTACGATGCGGCGGTATTTTTGTGTTTTGATCGAGGTTTAATGCTCTTTATTTTAAAGGCAGGATTAATTAAGTTTTGATAAATTACTGGACATACGGACGGTTCATAGCATGAGGAAATCGTCGATATCAACGCCACTTCGTGTGCGTAATGATTTACCATCGGCTGCAAAACGCAATTCCACAAGTTGCCAAAGGAATTCGGCAAGGAATTCTAGGTAGGCTTAATCCAAGGCTTAATTAATATGGTTGCAAAATGTCTTGAAGGTTGTTTGAAAATCAACCTTGTATGTAGCTTCGGTTGTTCTTGGATTAATGACCTAAATTTGCTTCGAAATTATGAGGAAGGATGGTTCCAGGCCCCACATTTGTCCAATGCGCCACTGTCTAGATTAGATCTAGACAGCAATCTAGAAGCAGATCTAGAAAGCAAGTATTACCATAGGTATTACTCCATAGTCGGTTCCAATAACTTTGGACCCTGGTCCCCATGTATTTCCTGAGCATCCAGGGTCCAAAATTATTGTAACCGACTATATTAGGTATTACGGTAAAAAGACGTGGTACCCTGTACGTATGTGCGTCTACTTATAACCAATCGTACCTTAACCTAACGTCCTAACTAATGTATAGAAAATACTATACATGTAGGCCTATAAATTACTATCTTATAAACCTATTAAGGATGTATTTTACATGCAAAAAAAAATTAATAGAAATTGTTTATTTCCTTCCCAACATTTCTTTTTTTGCTACGTCATTACTTTGGAGGGCGCTAATCCTAGAAGAGGGGTACCAGCGCCGCAGTGAAGCCATCTTGCAGGGGACGTAGTTCCCAGAAAACGTAACACACAGTTTATTTGCGATAGCGCGAAGCGGAGTGCGTAAGCTAGCCCGGGCGACCGTGCGTCAGTCAGGCGCGGGACAATCCCCACGTTTCCTTGACCACTGTATTCTCCGTCCCCTGCAAGATGGCTTCACTGCGGTGCTGGTACCCTTCTTCTAGGATAGTATCCTTTGAAGTTTGAAACGTGTAATTTCTGACCATGCCTTACCATAGCCTACGTTATAAATAACGTAGACTAAGGCCTAACAAAGGTTCCTAAGTGTGACTTCAGAACCCCGTATGTGTCTAACCTTACAACCGGAGACTTGGGTTCAGTTACCAAGGTCGGCTGTCTTGACTATGATTTTTGTCATAAAGGAAGGAGAGTATGAAGGGCATACCGTATTAATGGTTAATCACCTCAAGAATTCTTATCAATTTATATTTAACAATAGGTTATCCCGCCAAAGTTTTTCTAACATTCCTGGCCGACGTTCGAGTATTCAGCCCAATGGCTCTCAAAATTCCAAACCACCCTGTGATCGACATACTGTTCCAAAACAAGTAAAGCAGCTGATTACCGTACGTAGGAGTTAACTATTCAAAGGTCTTAAAATTTTGACAGCACATTTAATTTGATGAATGACTTTTGCATTTCAGTTTCTTACTGAAAATGGTTTTCCACATCAACTGAACCAGCAGAATTTTACAAATTCCCCATACACGAAGGATGTGCAGCGCATTTTTGAGGTATGATTCATATTAAATAATATTTTTCAACTGGGTGTTTATGTGGTTTCATATACATACAGTTCCTCCTTTCTCTGGTGAACATCGAGTATCCACAAAGACCAGGTACTAAATTTGACGAGGAATTCCTGAAAATAATGAAGATCCTTCGCTATCCTTATACCATCGGCAAACGCCAGTTGCAGCCCATTGGATCTAGTCACAACTGGCCGTTTATCTTGTATGCTTTGATTTGGATTTCCAATGGAAATAATGTTAGTATAAAGATCAACTCATTTTTTATAAGTTCATGATGTTCTATTTTATAATAGGTAATTAATTTCAGTTGCTATTTGATGCTTGCATATTTTTTTTTATTAGTATTTGAAGAATCTAGGGAATAATCCCATAGTTGTGCATACTGAGTTGTGCAGAAATGAGGATAAGATAAAATCAGTAGTAAGTTTTTCAAAATAGGTATTTGTGCTTTCTCATGCAGGGCAGTGAATCTGAATGACTATATGGGGGAGGGAGGGGGGACATGATTGCTATTGTCCATTTCACATTAACTTAGAAGTTATGCAACCGGCACTCACAAAACGCTTCCCGGCGTTTTTTTAGGATAGTCTCCTGCGCTGGGAAGCGTTTTGTGAGTGCTGTTTGCACAACTTCTAAGTTAATGTGAAATGGACTATAGCTACTCTAGCTCAGTAAAACAGGTTTGCTACTGATAACTGCACTAAACATTTTTCTGTTCTCGTGTTTTAGGAATTGGAGGTGGATGTCGGAGCATATGAACAATTTATGACTGGAGAGGATGATTTAAGCCACTATGATGAACAATTTTTGGGTAAAACTGTGTTTTTAAATATTGAAAAGATTAAATTAACTAAAATTTAGTTTTAATATTTAACATTTATGCCAATCTTCAGACGAATTGCCAAAGATGATGAGAATGAACGATGTCAGAGAATTGGAAGACCAAGCTGCAATACTAGCTGTAAAGAAAGAGGAAATGAACAAAGATCAGGTAAATGGCTTGATCAAAGCTCCTAAACAAATTAAGCTCGTAAAATTGGCGTCATTGTGATCAGGTGCTAATCCTTTGTACATGTTTTTCAGGAACTCCTCGATTCGTTACAAATAGAAAGTAACACTGTTGAAGTAGATTGTGAGAATATGGAATGCTACTTAGTTGAAATCAAGCTCTACAAAGGAAACCTTGAAAATTATCTGGTGCAAACAAATGATGCTAATGAAAACTTAAGTAAGTTTCCATGCAACTATAGGCATACTATAGTTGGCAAAGTGCATGCAAAGTAGATAATTAGTTGATGCAGCTTGGAGCAATTTCAAAAAGGCAAAAATATTTTGCAAATTATTGGTGTTTGATAAAAAAAAGAATAAATACTGTATTTCATATTGGACTTTTATAGGACAAACAAGATTTGGATGGTAGAAATGGTTCAAAATAGGGCTGATAGATTTGCTAAAGGAAGTTTTCAGCAACTACTTTAGCAAATCTTTTTTGAAAGATTCATCATTTTTGAACGTTTAAATTTCAAAATTGCAGGAAATTCTGTTTCCTTTGCTGGCTGTACATTACTGAGCTGAATTGAATTGAAATTGGGGAAAAATATATTTGGAAATAATTTTTATAATTTTACTGTATTTGAAGACAACAATCACTCCTCTGATTTCAAAATCAAAACCTTGTATTACCAAAATGAATTCACTCTTAATTTAGCCGTGTGAATATTTCAGAGAAAGAATGTGAAATCCTCCAATTGGAAGTGAATAAAAGGGAAACCTTAATTGTCGAGCAAAGAGTCATTGAGCATAATGTGCAGGCATTAAAAGCAACTCTAATCAGCTTGGAAAAGCAAGTGGTTGACAAGGAAGAAATCGCTAAAAAAATCCAGAACGACTTGCTGGAAAGCGAGGTTGCATTAGCAAAGGAGAAAGATGAGGTAAAATTGATCATACTATCCTCAATTTCAAATTGATTAAGCGCATTAATATTTGTTTTTATAAACAGTTACAGGATAGTGTGGAGGAATATCATAGCATTGCGCAGGAATGCAATTTAATTCCGGTTACTGCAAGTAATTCGCAGGGCTTTGATTATAGTATAAGTATCCTGAAACCCGAAGCTGATACGAGCCAATATGATGCCATCGCTGGTCGATTAAAATTAATTCTTAAACAGTGGCAAACATTGGCTCATGAATTAAATATTAAAGAAAGGAAGGCTAAAGATACTGCACAACATGTAAATTGATGCATGCTTTAATATAATATTATGTGTTAAAAACTTGCAGTTGAGCAAGCTTACAAAAAATTATTGTATTGCTTCTGTAGTTTGAAGACATCCATGCTACTAAATTAGAAGACATTAATCTGTTTGAAGCAAAGAAGAGACGTCAACAAGAAGCCATCGATTTACTTATTAAGGCATGTGTCTGACTTGCATCAAATGTTTGACGACCAAGACTAAACAGTAACTTTTGTTCTACTAGGAGAACGAGAGCGAAGTTAAAATACTTCGAGATAGAATAGCTGGCGTCGAAGAAGAGCTTACCAAGTTAAGAAAGCATGACAAGGAATCCTATGACGTCGGATCTATGCAAAATACAAATGTTGCATTGGAATTAGAGTATGATTAACATTGTTTAGTTTTGCCTCGATCCTTGTTCCTTGATGTGTTATTTTAATTCTTTTTCAATATGTAGAGTTCGACAGTTGTATCAACAAGGCCACATCAGAGAACAGGAAATTGATGAATTTTTATTAAGATGCTGTGAAATTATTGCAGATCATAAACAAGGTGTTGAGGTAAGACATTTGCTCATCTAATTTAAATGTTGATACAAGAATTATTGAACAATATGTAATTTTATTCTCGTTTTTGTTACTTAAAGCAAAGAGTACAAAGATTTCGAGATCTCGTAGCCGATTGCTGCGACGAGTTGGAGAAATGTAAAATCGATTTTGCCTTGGAAAAGTTTCGTGAGAAAATGAATCTCAGTGAGCTTGAAAAGGAAATTGATAAAGTTGTTGAAAAAAGAAATTTTTTTTACAAACTTTGATTAACTTGCCTACGATTCCATTTTTTTTAAAATTGTGAATACTTTTTTTATTTTTGTCATACTGCCAACCCTGTATAGTTTAAACTTAAAATTTGCTTCAATGACAATGACAAAACAATCAACAAACAAAAGCACTTGAAGTCGTATTGTTTCCAAGTCGGTCATTTGAGTTCCTTGTAAATTGTAAGCTGTAAAGGCTATGTGTATCTAACCATTTAAACTTAAATATGACCTAGCTTCAATTATTTCAATAAGTCTCTTGGCTCCATCTATATAATGTGTCAAATTTGTAAGTTTAAATGTATGCAATGATATTAGCCATTTCATGTTTTTGTAAAGCTATTTTTAATAATAAAGGGATACTTAGTTTCTTTATTTTAGTATGGGCAGATCGTCAAATATTTTTTAAATAATTTATTATTTAGAAATATTTTTAATATTAGATGAATGTTAAATGAATGTTAGAAATGTTAAATATTTTTTTTATCATGTTTTCAACTAAAAAGCGCAGGCTTCCCGGCCATGCGTTTATGTGAGCAGTGTGACCAGATATGCTTCCTCCATTTGTTTTGCGTATTCCTCCATTACATACAACTCCTTGGCAAATACAACAATAATGGTTAGCGGTGGCATGGCATCTGCAGTTGAGTCGATGATTGTTGAAGAAAAACAGGAGCCTGAAAAGCCAGTTGATCGAGAAAAGGTATACTATGTTATGGTACATGTATTAAAATTTCAAAAGAACGAACTGGTTATCTAGTTTGCACAGTATGTGAAGTCTGTCATTCCTCTCTTTTCGTCCAGACTCCAAACTATTCACGGTTTTGGCGTCTTATATTCGAGCATTTGTTAGTAAAATTCCAACCTTTAAAAGGTTGCATAAACATTTGGCTCTTATGTATCTAGGTAAATTGATACAAGTAATGTATTTCTGGGAGGCCTTTGATTATGCCAAGATTATGCTTTCATGATTTGATCTATAGTAAGAAACATTGTCCTACCACTCCTAGGGTACTGGTATAACCAAATCTTAGTTGGCTGTGGCAAAAGACATGGTAAAGGGTGAACTACAAACGTTAGCACCCGCAAAAGTTGATAAATGCTGGGGGTTTTTTTTGGGCTACGAGCCATTCAGGCTTTTAATTTTCTTAAAAGTAGTGTATTACAACAAACAAAGTGGAATTGACTGACTACATATTTTCAGACTTGTCCCTTGCTGCTGAGAGTTTTCTGCAACACCGGACGACATCACATTTTGAATGAATATTCCAGAGGAAATGTTCCTGCAAACGAATTACAGATTTACACATGGTACATTATATATACTCCTGCCACTGTCTATCAGCACTTTTAATTAAAAAAAACAACATTTGTTTGGACTTGCAGCAATTTTATTATGTGTTTTTGAAAATTCTTTTTATTCAGGTTGGATGCGACACTGAAAGAATTGACCAGTTTAGTGAAGGAAGTGAATCCTGATGCACGTCGCAAAGGTACTTATTTTGATTTTGCCTTGGTATTTCCGGATGTTAGAGGACCCGGCTACAGAATGCGGGATATTGGTTCAACGTGCTCGGGACAGAAGGGAGCTGATGATTTGAAATCGTTACAATCTGCACGATTTCAAATTGGAGATTATTTGGACATTGCTATCTCACCACCAACTCGCGGTCCACCTCTTGGTAGACGTCCAAGGCCCTACTAATATACACTTAAGTGACCCATCACTACTAAATTCAGCTCTCATGAATGTATAATTACTTTTAACAGTAAAATTATCTCATTAAAATCACTTGCACCTTAGTAAGAGTGGTATCTGGGAGTATTTTTCCTATGATAAGATTGTTTGTGATATAAACTAGCAGGTATTCAAAGAATATTTTCTGAAAACTATGAAAAACCCTTTTAAATGCATGTTGACATTATATTTTAATAATATTTTGTTGGTATTTTGCTAGAAAAAAATTCATACTGTATGTTAAATAAGGGGAAAATGTGGTATTTCTCTAATGTGAATTGGTAGCATTGTCAGGATTGACCAATCACAAAGACGTGCTACTCTGAAACTTTGCAAATAGACAACTAAAAAAAGTTGCCGCCATGCTTACGTTTTCTGCGTCTAATCAACGATATTTATAAAATGAAATGTTTCTGAAGTTTTTTATTAGTCAACGGAAAAGTGACTCAAAGAATTTAGTTATGAAAGACCGGCTACACCTACACGGTTTTATTAAACAAGTTTATTATCTTTTTGATGTGGTGAGTGGTGACTAAATATATTTCCAAGCATGACAACACGTGGTTGTGTTGGACAAGATGTGCATTGGGTACCTACTGACTGCTGGTAGGTATATTAATTATGTCTTTTCTGCTTAAGTTTAAACATTTTTGCTGCTGCTTTTATGTCTAACAGTATCTACATAGTATAATATACTACCATATCAAATAACGAAAGCTGTTGCATAGTGTCTTTTATCTTATTTTTGCAAAGTTTTAGGCTCACACTTTGATGTAGTGACTAGGTACATAGCCTCACATAGACCTATGGCACATAATTATGTCTATGAAGATGTAAAACATGCCAAAACTCAGACCTGAAACACGCAGAGGCCAGGGGAAATTATTTCCTTAATACTAAAAGGCCAAACATTCTAAAGGCTAGTTCAAATATTTGAAGCCGAAATTTTAAGTTAATAAGGTTCAAAATGGTGTTCTTGCAAACCTGAACATTTGTAATTAAAATTAAATAAACCTAGAAAAATGAAGGAAGAAAGTTTTAAACCGAGGAGTATAAGATTGAAATGATTTTTTTTTCTATCCAAAATAAATTTGTTAAAAAATATTTATGGAGAATTTTGTTGAAATTGCTCCAGGCTTGCTGTCGTTACATAATATTCTGATTTTGGGATGGGCTTACCTTAGTTTGTGATAATTACCAGAAAATAGCTTAAGGGTTTTAGAAATTGTTGCCAACCAGGTATGGCATACTATGCTTTACTGGCATCTAATTATTGGTAATTTCCCTTGTCAGTTTGCAATTCCCACTTCTTACATTTCATCTGAATCCAAATTGTTTAGTGGCAGTTTATTACAATTACCGGTAGGTATGCAATCTTTACACTCTGAAGCTTTAGGCAATGTTTCATTTACAGTATTTTGGGCCAGACCTAAACATAAATGATTTCATTATAATCAGAAAATTGTGACTAGGCTATAAGAAATATCATACTGATCAGGGGGTAATTGATGCATTCTGTAATACAAGTATTGAAGGTTGAAAAGGTTAATATGTTGCTGTTTTTTTGGAGCAGACTTAGGTTTTACCGTGTATATTGGTGTTTTATAACCTATAATCTCCTTTTTAAAAGTTGTCAGTCCCTGCTAATTATTGACTGAGTGCATAAGATATTTGCAGGATATTTGGACAATCCTCTAGGCCCTTTTTTATTCCCCCCTTTTCATAAAACGAATATCCCCCACCTATCGTAAATTTACATTTTCATTTTTCTGTTAAGACGATCATTTAGGGAGGGGGGTGGTCCCGAATGTACACTATTCGGTAGATTTTTCTTGGCTTTTCAGCTACAGCACATTAATGTTGCACTATAAGTTTGGTTGAGAGGAAGATACAAAAGCCATAATGAAGATAATGAGTGCCCCTAGGAACGAGAATCAGACTCTTTTTGAGTTCCTCCCATTTTGCACAACGTATAATTTGGATGGATGTAACGGCCATCCGTGGGAGAGTCCCGAACCAACATGGTATAATTTAATAGGAAATTATTAAGGACAGCATTTCTATGTAGTCTATGTTGGGATTCAGGAGGAGTCAAATTCAGGCGCCAATAGGCAACGCCCATTTTTACTCTGTTCTTTTGTTTCTTTTTTTTTTGTGTCCTGGCTTTCTTTCCATTTAGACGTTTTCTCTTCGGCTGAACAAGCCTTTATCGGCATTTCTAAGAAATAAATGAAAATTATAAGGTGACACAAAATCTATAGGTGAAACACCGCTAGTTATTGTAATTAATCTATAAACCAACTATTGTGTTGAATGTTCTGCGATGAATTAATGGCAATCAAGTTTTCGAAATATCACGATGCCGTAGGGCAGAACTACTAGAAAACCATTGGGTTTTGCAAAATACCAATTATTTGTTTTGTTAATATTGCCAATAATTGATCCTTAATGCCTCAAAATTGCAGCACTGGGGAAATGAAAACATTGCAATGCACTAGTGCTAGGGAGGGTCCAAATTATGCATCAAGTCAGGTGATAAGCTTGCATCATTTGGACATCAAAAAGTGCAGTGTTTATAGGAAGTAGTTTTTGTTGGCATTTTATTTTAATGCCAACAAAACCTATAGGCCTACTTCATAGTAAACACTATGAGCTACTATGGCCAAGTTTATTTTCAGTATAAAAAGTAGGCCTATTGTCAACCAAGGTGGGCAAGGCTAAATAGTTGTAAGATAAAATACAATTGTCTGTTATGTTTAACACAGAAGTTATTCATAGTTTTTTGAGTAATGTACAACCTAAACGTGTACATCTTTTTAAAATCTATTGCTACAGCTAAAATTGCAATTAATAAGCCAATATACGGAAAGGGTTGAAATTCTATAGAGCTGTAATGTTCCAATTCCAGCAAAAACGTGTAGGTCCTAATCATGTATCGCATATATAAATTTAATATCAAACTGGGAGAATATTTAATGGGACAAACTATGCCTAAATATTTTATCCATGTTTGCAATTTAACTATTAGGTTATTGGCCATTTTACTGGATAGTGAGAATTATTCTTTTATGGCAACACTTTTTATATGGCCTTCTTCAAAAACCTTGACAAACAACTGTGCTCTGGCTATAGCCTTCAAGTGTATAGCAAAGTGTTGGCACCTGGTGAGAGTATTTTCCTTAAAAGTCTAAGGAAGGATGGGGGGGGGCAATTCCCCCCTTTGCTTCCCCCCCCTTTCCCTGTATCCGTCCTTGACCTATAGGAACAGTTCAGTTGTAGCTCGAAAGCTGTAAAAAATGAAAGAATATGCATATTTGTTAGTTTTCGGCTGTAATAATTAATATTTATTTTAAAATCACATGCAGGGCTCAATAAAGTTGTGGGTTGGTAGGCCAGTATCTAACATGACGAGAGTTTTGTTTCAATAGCAGTGCGCCCTTGCCTGCATCGGGTATTCTCAAGTAGAAGACTTACAGAAAGCATTACAGATGATTACCTATTAAGACGGAGCTGTAAAAATCGTGCTGGTAATACCTAAATGATGCCCTTTTGTAGTTTCTGTAAAAGTTACCATGACAATATCTAGGTTTACGGCGCCACACAACACTGACGGTGTAATAACGTGTAGCTGTAAAAAACATGTTTAGTGAAAAGCTAGGATTTATACATCTTATTTACCCCCATCCTCTTTCCCCCCTCGCCTCTTTTTCCAAGTAAAATT
>JAQIXP010002198.1:0-15744 GCA_034700285.1 Proteroiulus fuscus | reverse complement strand
ATTCTGTGCTTGCAGCTTTTCAGCTGCATGCTTCATAATCACAGCTTGTGCTGCATTCATGAATGCAGTAGCTTTAGAGTTTTCTGACCAAAAACCAACGCTGTCAGCTTTGAGCTGTAGCTTTCCCGCTCTCAGCTGCTTACATGAACGCACCCTTACTTGGTAAGCTGTTTCTGCTTTGAATCCTACTGAGCTCGATAACTGCACATGCATATTACATAGATGCTTGCTTAATTTTGCACGTGCAAGTCACGTGCTCATCCAGTACATTCAATTATTCCAAAGACGCTCGTTCACGTGCTTAACGCTACAAAGCATAAAAACCGCCCCCCTACCATCAAAAATGCACAAAACAAGAATGGCATTAACGTGCTATGATGCCACCCCCTAGCCTGAATCTTGGGCCTATATAATCTATTATACGCTCGTATATACGTCAAATTGCATCTCATTAATAAATAGCCCATTACTTAAGCAATAGATTTCAGTCTATTTCCAAGCTAACTTTTCCTCTCGTTTTAATCCTGTTTGGCCTTGTTTTGCAAAACAACTTAGAATGTCAGAGTGGCCTATTTGTGGGGGGTAAACTAATGTAAGAAGGCAAACACTGCTAACACACTTGCCATGCAAAGAAAATTACTAATGATTTGAATTAGGTTGTTTCAATGTTTTTAAGTGCTTGCCAATTATCCGTGAAACAATATACCTTTGAAGGTTGTTATCAGTAGGGGGTATGCATGGAGGGGGGTAACCACTCTGTACATCATTAATGCTATACTACTGGTGAAATTGTCTAAATGGCACGCGTTACAATAGATCCCTTAACCTTTACTTTTTTTGGCAATGTTTCAGAAATGCTTTGAAAAATGCAATGAGTGGAATAAGTCAGTCGATCACAGCCTCAATGCACTCTTGTGTATTTTCTTCCACTAGTTTGTGTGTCACACACATACTCACACAAGTTAGCCTTATTTTTCCCAATTTTCATCCGCATTCAATTATATCCCCCCCCTTTCATTCTCCTTTCCCTGACAATAAAAAACCAAGACGGATTTTTTTAGGGCAGCTATTTTTATTTTCTTTATTTTTATCCTTCAGGAGTTTCCCCCTAGCTGAGCAAGAGATTACAGCTCTTATTTTAGTTATGTCACCAGCAGCATTAAGTGGGCTAATATTTGTGGCGTCATGCTTTGCTATACCCAAAGTACTAGTACATTTTTGAATTATGAATTTAATTAAATATACCATGCATGGATTTTAATTACTGGACATGCCTTCCAATAAACTTCAATTACGGACATAACTCGGGGAAGCCGGTGGTTAAATTTAAAGCTTTATTTTTAGAAAAGTATAAGAGTGGGCTCATCTGCAGAGCCAAGATCTTTGCATCCATCTATGACACGACCCCCAAATCCTTACCAATTCCTCTTCCTAAATGACATTAGGCTTAAATGAGGTTCAATCCACGTGCTAATTACACTAAGGTGTCCCAAAAGTTGGGAATTGTAAGAAATTAGGAATAAATATGGAATAGGGATCATTTTGTCACTGCAGAATTTGACCTGCCATACAGAATCAGGCACTCTTGTTGACCAGCAGATTGATCCAACCACATCAACCGAGTGCTAATGGAATGGTAACATGATCCAGAATCGACTGAATCTGTTTGCATGAAACACGTCCTGCAAAAACTCCATATAATTCCAGACTTTTGGGACATTCTGTAGTATATGATAATGAAGTAGGCCTACGTATTTAATACATTAAAGTACAGCATTGAAAATAAGAATTCGGGAGCATTCAAATATTACATAACTTTTGGGAAAGAGGGGGGGGGGAGGTTTATTTGACCAAAATTAAAATTACGAAATATTTGAATGTTCATTATGTGTTTTGTTAGCAGGGCTTACACAAATGACATTCCAATTTTTTTTCTTGCTATGATAAAATACAAAAAGAAATTGCAGGACATAAATTTTATTCCTTATGCATTATGCTGAGCACATGTCGACATTTTTGCGGTTGAGCGCCTTCATATTTCACGCCGTACTTTTGTTTTCAATGTAAGCGGATTTCCGTAGACGAAGCAGTTCGTCTCTTGTAATTTATAGGCCCACAAAGTTACTTTCTTCTATATTACATGTACCATTGCTGCTTCTCTGTACATTTTGTATGACAAAATATCCAATTTGGGATATCTGAAGCACTTCTTAACTGCCATGCAAATGCAAGTTTAACGTTTGCAAGCAGGTTTAGCATTAAAGGGAAAGTCCCACTTTGTAACAAGTAATTTTTAAATTGTACACACTTACATGTACTATAGATACGAATGGCTGTGACAATAATTATTGCAGCAAAGCTTCCATATTGAAGCAATTACGAAGTTTGCAAAATACATATATATTAGGCAAAATTTTTCCATAACTTTCAACAAGCAGTGCCATTTGGTGGCGCCCTCTAGGACGTATATGTCTATGTGTTTCATAAGAGCAGATGCCTTTTATCCATTAGAGGGCGCTACACACAATCAGTCAAATGGTGCCCAAATCCAATTGCAATTTCCAAGTCTATCCTAATTTTTCATGCTTTTTTTCCTAAAATTAACTTGTTTCCATCCCTCTATTCTGATCTGACATGAATTTTGGATGACATGTATGCCTATGCTCGGGGCTATATGTTCAGATTATGCAGGGTGACCAAAAATGTTGGTAAAAATATTTCAAAAGTTTCTAACACCAATTGGTGCCTTTCAACAATTAACTTATTACAAAGTTTTAGCAAGGCCTATTCCCTTTTTTAAGGGAACAATGGTTGTGCCTATATACAGGCAGTAATTATGAGTAAGTAATCTATATTCGCAATTTACCTTTTGCCATAACAATTTCATCGATTTTTATAATTATTTTCCTTTATGAACTTTACATGGTATTTCCAAGTGTGGGTATATATATATTATTTAATCAATGAAAAAATAAATTAGGTGTCAAATGTTATGAATATTATTATAGCCATATACACAAACCCACGCATGAATTTATGAGGGTTTGCATATAACCTTAACTCATATAAGCTCATTACTCTGCATGATGTGAGCATATATATAACTGAAAAAAATGATTATATATGACATTCAAAAAGTAGGTCAAAGTGACCAAAATATATACATTTTGTTCAATATAATATAGGCCTACACCACAAGCACCAAAGCTGAAAACATTTTTAATATTTTTCAATAGAAAACTAGAGAAAAAGTAGGCTTATGTTAACTGGGGCGTAACAAGAATTTATCCCGCCCCAAATATATATATATAGAATCCTTTTGTAAATTCCATGGTTAAATAGCTATTTATACACAATTTTAAGTATATTGATCAGGAGCATCACTTATAACCAATCCATAAAAAAAGTACTTATGTACACATAGCATCACATAGTTTCAACATAAAATTAAATTACTATCAAATGGTTAACATGTTTGCACCGCCCTCTAGCATTTTGGAATATATTAATGCTTAAATGTAATTACATTTAAGCCAAATGTATAAATGTATACAAAAGATATACATGTATATCTTCCTATATATATACCCTGTTCCAGTATTTTTTGACCTGGACTCGCCACCTAGCGCCAATTTTATTTTCATCGTTTGCACTTGCCTTAATTCTATGGCGGCTTCCATTGACTAACTATGGCATGGTCAGCTGCAGGTTATAGGATTAGTTTGCTATACTGACTGACATTATATACTAACTTACGTTGCCTGTCTGTTTGGGCTTCAGTAGGCAAATCCTAACCTGCAATTTGCCATGCCACAACGATCTTTTCACAGTATGGCACGTCCATCTGCTTTCTCTTTGCATTGGTAATATGCAGGTTGGCACACCGATTTCTATTGGTCCATTTTGGTTTTTCACCCACTGCAGTGCTCACGCGAAAAAGGAAAAACAAGAAGAGTATGGCACACCATGCATGTTTTGCAACGAATCAAGCACGTTTTGCCACGTTTAATCAGTCGAAACAAGGCCTTTTTGCACCAGTCAAGTATACCTGTACCTATATAGTATACCTGCAAGCTCATACATAATAATAAATTTGCATGATACCATAATACAACGTAATTACAAGTGAAAACTTCCACCTATATATTGTCTAAAATGTATAACTCTGTACCGGTAGCATAGAGTGCATTAAAGGTGTGCATCACGTATATGTTGAATGTGGGTTAAGCATAAGAGTATTATTGATTACCAATATAAAAACAGCAAATGGAGTACAGTTAATACTCCTTCCTACATGGACGTGCACTTTTTGAAGAATTATAATTATTTTCCCAATATATAAAAGTCCTCCTCAACACAGGCCTAATTACTAATGGGAAATGTTCTTTTTTTGCCAAAGTTACAATATAGAACTACCAGATTTACATAACGAAGCTGTTAATTTTTATAATAAGTTTATAGAGCTAATTGAAAATTAGTTTATAATTGCCCAATAGTTTTTTTGTTGCCTATTTATGGAAGGTATAAAAATATCTGAGTAGGCCTATATCTATAGGAATAAGATATACTAAAATCTAAATGCCGCTGAAATGCGAGTACTGACTACATGGGTATATTGAATAACTGAGATCAAAAACCACATAAGTCCAGATTTCTTGTTTTGAGAAAAATGCATTTAAAGAAAATCTATAGATTTATTTATTACATCAAAATTAATCATTTTAATATAGTAAGATTAATTTTTAACATAAAAACTTGGGTTTTGATACACACACCTTCTCATTTTGGTTCCCTTGAAGGAAATTATACTGTACTTGTTTTCACTCCACTTATACCCACTATAGGCCTACCCAAATTTGTGTATATAGGCTTAGTTATATAATGCCCAGATTTTCCACATAGTGATTCTGGAATTTTTCATCTTCAGTGTGGTCAAAATGAGAAATCATGTTTTCCTAACTTACAAAATGTACTGGATAGAACAACACTTTAGCTTGCATTTTATGTAAATATCTCGTTTTCAGCAAAAATGGACTCATGTGGTTTTTGATCTCAGCTCTTCAATCATATATACTTCATTGAAATGTGATCCATGGAATACAATGGTACCTTTTGACCCTAAAAGTATAGTATGGGATTCCATTTGAAGTATAGAGTAGGTATATAGGATGTATTTACAGAGCAGAATAGATATATATATATATTTTTACAATATTATGATTTAAGTCAAATGAGATACATAAACAAGGAATAAGCATGCTAGTTTTTTCTGTTTTCTTTGTGTTTTTATGACAAAGTATACGTGTAACTATATTACCTTTTAATCTACACACATAATATATGAACAGAGCTTTGGGAATAGTATTTTGTGTCATGTAAATGGTCGCTACTATTATATCTATGCAACACGTCATTGTCTATATGAATATTTCGTTCTTACATGTTATTCAGCTTTGCCTATATAAACATCAAATACAGACACAAATTCCTTCACTCAAATTATTCCCCATTGTTATTCTTGAGCTCTAGCTATACAAAATTGAACCACACCCTTATAAAAATTAAAAGTATATAACACTGTCAATAATGTTATTAGCTATAAGCTCGTAGGCCTATATATGAAAAAGCAGTCACCATGCACCAAGTAATCTCATGGCGTTGTAAATTCCCATAAACTCCACGACCTCCCCATTCTATTTCACAGATAGCATATATAGGCCTACAAGCATGTATAATAATTCTTTTGCAATTCATTAATTATAACAACAGTTTAATTTTTGGTAAATGAGTGATAGAAACCCAGTACTTTTTTATCTATATCCCCCTTCCCCACTAATATCACCCATATTACCGTGACGTCACAAAACAAAAACTATATATAAGCATATCCAATTCTATCATTTCTCTATAATCAATATTTCTATAAAGACAATTCAATTCATTACTTTAATTATATAGTTCATTAGTTTAAAGAAGGCCTATATATATTCGTTTAAATTGAAAAACGACTATAGTGATGCCGAGCAAAAGAACGGCGTAAATATCCCATATTACTGGCAATTATTACAAGTCAATGGAAATTTACGCCGTTCTTTTGCTTGGTTTCACTATAATGGCCAACTCCTACGTTTTTGTTGTTCAATTTTATCAGGATTCCCACAATTTTCTTAAAAACAAAATTATCCCACTTTGCAGGTGTTTTCCTGACTAAATTAAAAATTTTCCTTGTCCAAAAATTAATAATTCTGATTAAAATTAATACCATGCACAGGGCCTATATAATTTTTTTTAAGCCTTCATTTATTCCTTTTTTAAATCTGCAGATTTCTTCATCTAATTAGCTTACCTTAGAAATTCAAAGTCTTTATAAATGCCAAACAGGTTCAATTTGAAGATATACAAGAAAGAGGAAATCCCTGTGCAGAATTAGCCTCAAATAATGTACTTATTAATTCAAACCTGCTATGGTCATAGCAACATTATATTTATAAAGCCTCCTGGCAGACCCTCAAAATACATGCACAGAACATCTAGCAAATAATTAAGAAGCACTGAAAATACAGGGTGTTTCTTCATAACATTATATAAAACACAGTTACAGCTAGGTTCCCAAAATGCACTATGTGTCAATAAACCAGTGATGGTCCTGCCTTTTCCCTTTGGTTTACTGGCACATAGTTCATTTCAGGAGTAGCTCCAAAGTTGCATGCGTTTTTTGAATGAGACATCCTTTATGTATAGGCCTAGTTGCATGTTTGATAATGATAACAACAAGGCCCATGCACACACTGTAGATCTACGAGCAAACTTACGACTTACGAGCATCATTTATGTGATTCCACACTACAGAGAAAGGGGTGTATAGTCTGGCATGTACTTCCTGATTTCAACTGTCATGTATATAGGCCTATCCAAACAATTCTCTCTCACTCTGCCATATTCGATTGCTGTGCATCCTATACCAGTTGCCATGACAATGTGGCACACCATGCCCCACTTTCCCCATGGTACTTCCTTCTTAGTCTGATTTCTTTTAAGCCATGCATCCACACTTGAGGACTTCCCCGTGTGCAAGTTAACGTTTTAAGACAATTTACGAAAATGGGCCGGATGATCCACCGATCCAACCAACCAATTTTCTTAATATTATACAATTAATATTGATAATATTCAATATGTTTCTAGCAAGTTGAATTACATGGTATTTTTATGGAAACACTGAATTCTGAAACAGTATTTATTTTCTTATTAAATATTTAGCCTAGTTATCCCTACGTGTACCAGTATATTTATTTTGAATCATAATTGTCTTCCTTTTTAGAGATAAATCCCAGCCTTTAAAAATTTAATATCATTACTACATGCACTACCACCCTCACATCCCCCCCTCATACACACACATTTCCACACCTTATTTTATGAATATTCAAATTATCCACATATTTCACAATAATATTATTTCAGATCAGTCACACCCTTGTAAGTTAAAAGTAAAATGGTTTCCAGAAAACGTAAAATTAATCGGAAAAAAATGTCTAAAAAAAATCAAGATAAGGTTTTTTCTTTTTACTCCCACTTCACAAACTTAGTCAAATGTCTCAGCCAATCAAAAGCCTGAAATTTATTCCAGCTTGCTTATTATTTATTTATTTTGATTTATGTAAACAGTTTTTTTGAGCATGCAGAGTTCAGGCGTAAAGTTTGCCTATTGTGAGCAAAACTAGAGTCTTGGAACGTGTAAGTTATATTGATTAATTCCAACATAAAAGTGGGAAGCCATTTTACTTGTAAAAGAAAATACATACTGGTACTAAGAACAAAAAAGCACAGTTAAAATAATATGGTAAAGTTCATGCGTTGGCGTGCTTGAATGTTGAATCCCCTTAGGAAATAATTTCTAAGCTGGCAATACCGTCTTACACATAGGTTGGTCTAGATTGCCAACTTTAAGGGATGCAGTTGCATATTCAAAAATGATGTTGTGCATTTTGCGAAACTGTGACAAAATAAATTAATATAAGATAGGCCTACAATTGTAATACTTGTGCTGATTCAAGTTCCTTGGGAATTGCACATAATTAAATGCAAATTTATCACAATCTAATCATGAATAAATAATATCCATGGAAACCCATTAGTCGCTGTTTGGGCTACTAATTGTCCACCATTGTTGCTTTCACTGACTTTGATTGTATTTGCATTAAAAATTAGGTAATACGTGTTGTCTACTAGAAAGCACACACTACCACAGGCCCAAAAATACCTTTTTTTAATAGAAATGTCTATATTTGAAATATATTTGGGCTAAAGTAAACTAATGTACAAACAGAATTTAGTTACATTTTATTACATACATGTACCTTTGGCATGACTTTTGGTAAACACCATTCAATATGTGTAGCCATACAGGCAGGCTTGTAAAACATTGCTTGCAAAGATACCGGTATATATATGTAATTAATATTGTGCTGTGTCTTCCCATCTTTCAAAGAAATTATAATAGGACTATGATGCAAAATAACCAAGTGGCACAATAGGTATACATAAAAAACAAGTAGAAAACATCCCAGATATTTTCAAGAAAATCCATCTTGCACTGATCTAAATTATGGGCTCTTCATAATACAAAAATAATGTTAGGCCTAATAATAAAAGAAGTGTGTTGGAAACCCATTGCAATTACAATGGCGTCACGATGATGATATCACCAAAAATGTTGGCAGCCTTGCACCCAATAGTCTGTGGATTATTAAAAAAAAATGTTTCTCAAGTAGTAATAAATTTTGTGCTGACTCTGACAGATTTCCACTGCCGTTCAAGTTTTGGTCTATTTTACTGCCATTTCTGTACAAATGTATATGCCTATACTTGTCTTTACAAATTTTCAAGTAGGCCTATTCTTGACACTTGGAATGTTGTATACTGCCATTTAAACATCAATTGATGTCAATAGCAAAATAACAAATTATGCAATATCCTGTTTGGTCCATATGACTGCTGGCTTGTTTTTCATGGATCCTGTAGCTAGAGACTAATGGGCAAAAAGCGATTGGGTCCTGGAAAAACGAGCGCAGTCCAAAAAGTCGACCCAATCTACCTGGAACATAGTAACCCGACTCTCCTAACCAAGGGGGTGTGCCCCCCCCCCAGAACCCACCTATGGAACTCCGCCCAAGATATCCCTCTGAATGCTAACCTAAACTAACCTTAAAGACTATATTTTCGGTGTGCTTTCAGTTTTCCAGCATCCAATTGTTTTGCACCAATTTGCTTCTTAACAGGACGAAAAAAACGTGCCCTGGTGACTTTAATTGTAACTTCCACCACCCCAGGTGTTCACATCATTGGCTGAGGAACGTATTGTAGGCTGCAGGAAATAAGTTTTCCAAGAGGTTTTGGGTTTATTAAGTTTTTATTTCTCCCAGGATTTATTAAAACTACATCACCACTGATGTTCGGTTGGCAAATAACGCAGGCTTCATTTTTTGAATTCCTTTCGTCTAACTCAACTCAATGTCAGGCATTAAGTTTGGTTTTGATGCACATGGGAAATAGCATCCATAGGCCTACATTCTCGGGTACACCCCACACGTAGTTCTCAAGACGTACAGTTCATTCATATATAAGCCTACTCGTTGTTAAAATCTTGTTATAAGTTATATTTGTAAATATGGAAGCTGGAGGAAGTGCACATATGTTTCAAGGTCAAGGATGGAAAAAATTGTTTAAATTGCTGGAATAAAATACACAGCAGTGAGTTAACTAAGACGTCTATAAAAGGACTGCCTTAGTTTTACTTATTTAGCTAGAATTGTTTCTTGCAACAAAAAAATATAATAAATAAAAATATCAGGCAGTAGGCCTAGATAAAATTCTGAGAATCATGCATAAAATAAACATGCACACAGTGCCAGTCATCAATGATTCCCCAATTAAATAAAATGTTCACAACAAAGCACACATTTTATTGTTGAAATCTTTGGGCAAAATAAGGAGGTTTTGCAGCAAAATTATTGATAATAACAATGTATTTATTCAGTTACAAATACTAATAACTATCTTATTTAAGTAATCTGCTCACGAGATAGCTTAAATTGACATATTTGACCACGACGTCATGTACCATAGGATACCTGCTAATGCAACTGTTAAGAGGAAAAAATTCTTTTCTCGTATCAATGTTCCTTCAAACAATAACCCGAACGACAATGATTACACTAACAAATAATGTTTCATAAAATGAAACTGCTGTCACAATTTTAAAAATCCAATGCAATAAAATCATGAAATGCAAGCATTTGTGGAACCTTTTCCCTCTTACATCTAAAAGTCTGTGGAGCATTTTAAAGGAATGGTGCGTGATGTCATGGATCACATAAACCAGTTCACGAGGTATGGGTCAGTAGGCTATAGCAGACAACATCTGTCCGTTAAATCAGCAACTTTTATTCATTGTAACTTCAGAAATACATAGTTATTAGGCTATAGTGATACCGAGCAAAAGAACGGTGTAAATATCCCTTTACTTGCAATTACAAGTCAATGGAAATTTACGCCGTTCTTTTGCTCGGTTTCACTATATATCAATAATTTCACAAAAAAACATCATTTTGCCTACATGTAACGATTTCAATAGGCTAATATAAGATATGTTTTGCTTTTTTTGGTGTGAACATTTCATTTACAAATGTCATGACATAACAAAGGTATAAATGTATTGGCTGGGTCATGAATACCAGCTAATTTATCACTAAACAATGCAATTTCAACAATTAAAGCAGCCTGAAATTGAGCTGAGTATCTCTAACAATTAACATAAAGCTTATAAATATTCTACTTGATAGGCCTACAGTTTCATAATAGCATGGCTTCTGAAAAGAATTTATCGAATTTTTCCCTCAATGAATTTCATTGTTTTCAACGTCAAATAATTTCGCGTTATAAAAGGCAACTATTTTTGTTTTATAATAACAAATAGTTAGCTTTCAATCTTAAGGTGCTAAGGTTTTTAATATCAACACTATAGTATTGATTGAATGCATTCCAATGCGTGGGCCCACTTATTGCTTTTTTACACAACTCAGATTGACCTAACATTTATGCAAACAGTTCCCTTTGTAATCTACAGAAATGTTCGACAGAGATATTGATTTCAACAGCATTACAAAATGTTATTAGGCCTATTGACTATCAACCCACTACCTAATACTCTTCTCCCTCATAGATCTAATATGTATGAATTACTAAGTTCTACAACTATTATGAAAAGAAGCACACTGCAGCTTGTTTGATTACTATATCTTTTATTGTGGGAAAAGATAAGCCATTACCAACACTTAAACTATGTATAAGAAAATAAACAATATAAAAATAATCATATAGACTCATTTCAGGAGGCCATTTTATTACGTTATAGTACCAGTATTAACTACTTGCATGCATGCTCAGGTGCTAAACAAGAAACTGATGTCACTTAACTAAAGTAACAGCTTGATGTGGGCTAATCAATGATTATAAATAATAGCTCTTCAGATACAATCAATCCAAAATGTCACAGATGTAACTGTAATCGCTTATTTTATTATTATTTTTTTTTTGCTTCAAATAATCCATACATTGTACACACATTCTTTATTGCGTGTCAAGTGCAGCATAATTGAATTTTCTCAGCATTTCCTAGAGATAAAAAGGAATTTCAGAAAAATACGTAGGCCTATAATGATAATAAATACTGAACTGTATGCCTTTTGAAACACGCCTGACACGAGCTTGGCCCAATTTTAGGGGCCAGTCATTAAATGACGTACAGAATTCCAGTGAATTTTTGATGGTCACATAAATATGTTTTTCAATCCACTCTTACTCCCCTACCCCCCCCCCGGTCCCCTTCTCACTAATAACATCAAAATCCTTTTCGTTTTGTTATTGCAAATCACGACAATCCGCATGTGTATATGACGACGTCATCAAGTTTTTTCAGTGATGCAGGAAATTAATCATCAGTCAACCAATGGCTGAGCTCTGTCTTCAGGATAACTTTTGGCAAGCCTCAGGTATTTTAAATGCAGAAATACCCATGTTACTGTAGCTGTCAAAATCATTCGACGACCCCTCAACATATCTTTTACACACAGCCCCACCCCCTTTCAATGTTGACATCATTTATGGATATCCCCTTAAGGATAAGAGGGAAAAAACCCCATTGTAAAACATTGCTCTGTTTATCAGCAGTAAGCTTTGATTTGTTAAATAGCATTGCAGCATCAATTAATTGATGCTTAATAATTAATTAATTTTGTTTAGATCTATTTCACAATATGTATTAAGGTTTACAGTCTTGCGTAATACCAGGATCTATTTTGATTGGGCCACAGGTAAAAAAAATACAATAGCCCCCCTATTTTATCCAGCATGATTTTGGGGAAACAACGTATTCAGTAAGCATGTTATCAGTGGGTGGCTTTTAAAATTTCAAAAAAATATATCAAAGGGAAAAAGTCCTACTTTGAAAGAAGGTGGTTTTAGAAAGAAGAGCATGAAAACTTGAACTTGCATGGAAAAATTTTGCAATTTGATTTAAGCCTACCAATCATTAAATAAAATGTTCTGAATACGTGGATTTGGTTGAAAATACAAAGCTAAAGTAGGGACCATTTTACTGACAGTATGCAGCGCCCTCCACTGGCTAAAAGGCATCCTTTCTCATGAAACATGCACACATGCATGTCCTAGAGGGCGCAACCAACTTTCAGCCTGTTGAAATCTATGGAAAAATAACGCCTAACTTGTATCTAACAAATGTAATTTCTTCAATATGGAAACTCTGATGAAATTATTATTCTCAATCTGGTAAGTGTGGATAACTTACTATGTGCTACAAGGTGGGACTTTCCCCTTAATCTTAAAACCAGTGAAGAATTTGATAAATAAACACTGGCTAATTTCAATTCGTTTCCAGTAGGTAGATTGTAAAATATTTTGGTTTAAATATTTGATTTTGAATTTTTATTTACCATGTACTCAATGCATGGTTTGTTGTCAACTGTGGAATTTTTAGCATCATGCAAGCATGCACGGTATTTATTTTGCCAAAATCGTTACGCACGTACATGAACACAAGGAATTGTTCCAGCAACACGGAAGCAGTAGTTCATTTCAACTGAACAAGCCACCTGTCTAGCTCTGGAGTGCGTTGCCATAGCAATCATCCGGAAGATGCAGGATGACCTGCATCAATTTCCTACGAAATGAACTCGAGTGCAAAAGTTAAAAGTAGGCTTATGAACGTTAAAGCTGCTGACAACACGCTGGGACAACGCTGGCTAAAATGCTACTACTTTGTTATATTGCCACCCAGGCCTGTTGCCACCTAAACCTACTGCTCTTGTGTTTGCATGAATTCCTAATATTTATGGTTTACCCGTTGTATCTGGGTATATTTTTTTCATACAAAAGTATAGTTTCGAAATTAGCGAAGTCCTAAAGCATTAAACTGATATTCAAGTAGGTTATTGCATATGCTACCGTATCTCATTCAAGTTCTCTCATATAGGGCACATGGTAACAGGTCCAAATACACACATGTATAACTAAATAAGTTTCTTTATAAAATGGCACAACGTCAATTTTTACACTTGTTAATTGTCTATCATAACAGACAGAAATTTTACAGATATAAGTTTCGGTCACCCTGTATATTTTTAAAGGGGAGAATTACAAGCAATTTGGGTTTTGCTTCCATAATAGGTAAAAGATATTACCCAACATAAACCTTCTGAAATTGTTGCTATTAGATAATTAAAATAAATAAAGTTAATATCAGTAAAAGATAGCCATTCTTCTTCTCATCAAGGGATGTTATAGGGTAGCTACTGATTGGTAGCCTACCTACATACAGAAGCCTCCTCATGACGTCAGTTAGTTGCCCCATAGGCCTACCGGTATATTAGATTCAAGCAATGGCTACTCTCCATGGTATATTTCATCACGTCTTAATTATTACTTAAAGCACTATTAATGTAAATAAAATTTAGCATAATTTCAATTTGTCATTCACTTAGATTTAAGTTTTCTAGCTAGTTTATTGTGTTCTCTTCTGCTTATGAGCACACATGTACTGCAAAATTGTGAATTGAGGTGGGTCTATAGCAGCTGTTTCTTCTAATCAGGTACCGTACTTTTAAACATATTTTCAATTTGAAATCTTCCCTCAAAAGCAATCATAGTTGTGCTTGAACCAAAGTAGGCCTAGGTCGCTTGGGAAAATCGAAATGGGACAATTTTTGGGGGAAATAATTAGTGCGGTAAGTGTTAATTACGAGAAGGGTGCTTCGTGTAGGTGTCAGCTCCTGTTGAGATGTACTCTCAAAAATGTTGGAATATAATTATATATAGACAAAAAATTCGTAAACTCGTCCTTGAAATGTTCTCAACTTTTATCCCAATTTACACCAACGAAATTTCACCCCCATAATATCTTCCCTCACTTTGCCATTTCACACCTCACCCCCAAACTGATAATTTGGAAAACATCTTTACTGAATATTATAATTCTCGGAATTGTACACTGTAACTTTGGTCCAAGCTCAAAAGTTCTTCAACTGTCATTCACATAATGAATGGAAACTGAAAACCTGTTTTAAAGGAGTTTCGGCATGGCCTACCTACATCTACATAGTCAATGTGTCATCCAAGTTATTTTCTTGCATGGGCGTGAGGTTATTATAACTATAATAAACTAACTACCTAACAGTAATAGTTTATGAACAGTTATATTTAACTTAAACGTACAAAGCTACCCAGGTAGTAGCAAAACTGTAGGCTGGGGAATACAGTATACTTACTGAGGTTTTATTAATCTCTTCTAGGCTACCTATCCGGCAAATGACACGAAACACCACACGTTATAAGCCTAAATGGGTAATCGATCGTATATTGTGGGCTACTCGAAGAACGTTAGAAGGGATTCTTAAACGGTTTAAGGTGGGAAAGCCTCAGGTGTGGATTTAACAATGAAAATAGAGCGTCCAACGTGGATTTCTAAACACTAAAATTTGCAAGATTGTGAGCCTTAAAACTGGAAGAGGATACCACTTGTACTGATGAGAATTCAGTGTGTCTTACCTGTACATGTACACAGAAGTTCTCCGTGATAACACTTAACGATGCCAGGAACTGTTAGGTAAAACTAATTAAGGCAATAGTAGTAGTTATTTCCAACTGTTAACTCACACAAAAATCATTTCACCAGCCGCTACACTTGCACGCGACGTCTCCATATTTTCCTCAAATGTAATTTTCAACTTTAACGAGAACACGCCGTTTCCTGGAGCGCCGTACCTTCACTTTTTTTCTAGGAAAAATATGAACGAACTATTGCCGTTTAAACGTCACTTCGGAACATTATTCGTGAGCTTGTATTGATTTTTATGCAAAAAATCCGACTCGATTTAATCCACTCAGCAATTAAGCTCCATCTTTAACCACCTCCGTCCTCCGTGCAGTTCCTACGGTTTGTTTTGGGTGGAAATATAAATGCTATCTCTAATGGTTAGGAATTATGATAAGCCAGTTGTATTATGGGTAGTGACGTCATGCTGATTGTGTACGGTATGCGCGGTGACGTCATAATGGCTGGGAAGGCGGACGGTTGAAGCGCCTGAAAAGTGTTGCAATGGCCATTCTTCTGCTGCACAGTATGAATTTCAGCAAAGTAGTGAGTTTTCCTTTTTAAAATCTTCAATA
>JAQIXP010002197.1:0-15746 GCA_034700285.1 Proteroiulus fuscus | reverse complement strand
GGAATCAGCTGACTGCTCCAAAGATTCAAATGAGAATCAGCTGAATGCACCAAAGAATCACCCAATTAAGAATCAACCGAATACAGTGCACCAACGAGTCAAATGAGATTCTGTAGAATACAAGATTCACTCGGGAATCAGTTGAATCCACCAAAGATTCAAAAGAGATTCTGTAAGCTACAAGATTCACCTGAGAATCTGCTGATTGCACCAGATCGTGCTGATGCTGATTCACTATAGAGAATCAACCAAATACAGTGCACCAACGATTCAAATGAGAATCTGTAGACAAGCATATAGAACATTCACCTGAGAATCCATAGTTTAGTTTATGTTTTAGGCCTACCTGAAAATTAGCATAATACACCAAAGATTCGCCAGAGTCAGTTGTATACAAGATTCACCCCGGGAATCAGCAATTTCAAGCTGAATTTTTTATCAGCTCGAGTCATGGAAAGTAAAACGAATTTGCGTTTCTGGCTTTTTTTTTTTTTCTAGCCTTGGATCCTTGGATTCCACACTCACAAAAATTATGTAATTTTTCTCCCTAAATTTCCCCATTTCAGTCCAAAATTAATCACCTTTGTTGGCGTTTAATACTGTGAGATTTGTCTCTGTGCTGATATATTGAACGCCTGTTCTTTTTCCCTAATTCCCCCCCCCCCTCCCCCACCACTATCTTCTATATATATATTTTTTACAATAGTTAAAAAGCAGCTAGTGCATTGTGGGGGCGTAAGGGTGTTATCGACTAGTTGTCTCCTAATCCTTAAAAACCATCACCTAACCCCTTTTCACCAAGAAACGGTTTTGTCACGTCCCAGTTTTTTCCCTCCTCATTTCGTATCTTCTTCTTCTTCTTCTTTCGCCTTTTTATCTTTTTTTTATTTTTTTTTCCTTGCCTGTTCTTTCGTCTTACCACCCCCACAATTTTCTACCCCCCTCGTTATCCCTCTCTTCCCTGCTGCCTGCACCCCCCGACCCCTCATTTTTCATTTTCTCTGCCTCTCTTTTCTCCCTTCCTCCTCATTCTGATTGCCGTCAAGTTGCGTGTGTGCGTGGATGTATCTGACACGTCGACTACTCACACGGCTTCCAACAGAACCCCCCTCGTTTTCTCCCCCTTACCTACCCTACCTCCCCCACCCCTCCCCCTCACATCCCCCCTTAGCCCCCTCAGTTTGTCCGCTTCGTAAATTTCGCCTGCGATCGATCTCCCTCAACACGGAGTTGTACCACCCCACCTTTCCTCCCCTCTCCCGTCTCTCCCCCCTAATCCCCTCTCACCCGTTTTATCTCATCATGATTGCCGCTCGTTTCCTCTCTCGCTCTCTTTTACTCCCCCCCCCTATTTTCATTCCCCCCTCCCCTCCCTTTTCCTTCTATGCACGCCGCCGCATGTACTTGCCTCGGAGTACTTGGGGGCACAACACGCACACTTCTCTCTCATGCGCATAAAGCATGAAAGCACACAAGCGTATAAACTGTGCAGGCGAGCATGTCACGAAATAGGGGGGATTTGAGGGGGGAGGGGGAAGGGAAGGAAGAGGGGGGATAAAGTTTTACGAAAGTTTTTTAAAGCTGAACTAGGGCTATTTCAACTAGGAGAGACTGCAGAGTGGTATGGCTTAAGGGGGGGCTAATGAGCGTCTGTTATCAGAGGCGTTGCAGTCAGTTTTTTTTATTTTGAAGTGTCAGGTTTTTTCAAACTTAAAATCAATACGCTGTTTAAATAATGTATTGATTTGAAATGTGTTTTTGAAATAGGAATGTATTGACACTTGAGTATTGGCTCTTTGTTTATTTGAATAACGGAGTTGGAGTTGTGGGAAAATGTACAAAAATGCATGGATTAAAGAAAAGAGTGTTAGAATGTTATCATGCAAGCTTATCATGAGAACCAGAGACGAGTAGGCAGATAAAGACTATGATTTCACGGCAGATATTATTTTGCAAATGATGGCATCCATTTTTATCGCCAAAAGCGCCACCTGGTGTATACTATAGGCCTACTCAGGAATCTCAGAAAATTTTCGCCACATTGAATTGAAAATGTTTGTAAAAAGAGGGAATTTTGTTAAAATATTCTTTCTGTTTTGTGTATAATATGCTTATGTGAAGCAACATTTGAATGTTTTCAATGGTGAAACTTTTTCTCTCATTACTAACAGATGGCGCTGTAAATCCTGAGATTTTTTGATTCAGTTATAGACCTATTCACGAACTAAGACAATATGGCTGCCCGTGATTTATTTCTACATTTTGTTCTAATAACTATACAGGGCTTAATTCAGAAGTGGTGAATATGCTATTTGATAACATGGCAAATTCACCACTTCTGAATTAAGCCATTATTGCGTTTAAAAAGCACTTGTCATGAATTGAGACTACCTCTTTAACGTTACTTCCATGTACCTGCTTCTTCCCATTTAGCCCCAATTGAGCACGAACATTTACATAACTTGAGAGCTGATAAAACGCAGCACCATCTGTTGACAAACTTTATTACTATAAGATTTTCTATAGCCAATACCGGTACATTAATTATTTGATTTCATTTATAGGCATGTCAGACTAAAATAGAAATTAAAGGGAAAGTCCTACTTTGAAAGAAGTGGGTTGTATAAGAAAAAGAACATGAAAAATAAGAAATTTCCTGGAAAAATTCGAATTTTATTTTAGCCTACTAATCATTATAAAATGTTTTGAACACATGGATTTGGATAAAAATATAAAGCCCAAATAGGCGCCATTTTACTGATTTTATATAGCACCCGGCTCTACTGGTTAACAGGCATCAGTTCTCACGAAACTCATATACATGCATGTCCTAGAGGGCGACACCAACTTTTAGTGTCTGCTGAAATCTATGGAAAAATGGCGCCTAACATGTATACGCCTATTTGGCAAATTTTGTCATTTCTTCAATATGGAAACTCTGTTGTATACTTATTATTGTCACAACCATTCATATTTGTGGTTCCCGACAGCGCAGGAGAGCAGAAGAGCGCTTTGCGAGTGCTGGTTGAGCTCCTGGTTAGATAAGCTGTCGGGAACTAGCCTATAGTAAGAGTAAACAAGTTAATTATAACTTGTTCAAAGTGGGAATTTCCTTTTAATATTAACAAGGATAATTCATTTTAGATCAGCATTGATAGACTTGTACTCCCATGATGCACAGCGCACATTACATTCCGCTGCGCCATGACAGTTCCTGTTGAAACTCACTGGGATGTCTGCTCCTTCCATAGGCTATAGGCTATACTTTCTCATTCGTAAAATTTTCAGGGCCCATTTTTACGACTTTAATTTCGGCCTAAAAGAATCCTCCATGTCCAGTATGTCCGTACTTTCTACTTCAGCTTGAAGGCAGTGTTAGGAGACATTGGTCTCGTCTGATCGTTATTGCGCTGTAGTAAAAAAAAAAAACTGGAATGGCGTGCAAGAGACAAGGTGCTGGCAAAAAACAGGCCTTAAGAATGTATAAAGACTAGGGGTAAATACGTTGGCAGCATCGGGGTCAAGCTAAAAGCTGGGGGAGGGATGCTCATTAAGTTCTATGGCAGAAAACAGGAATATAATATAGGCCTATGGTATATATGGCTAAGGCCCCATACGATAAAATCGGGGGAAAAGATTAGAAGAGTGGAAAGGACAATAGGGCCTGGTTGTCATGGTGAAAGCACGTTGGTATATTATAGCACATCATACATATACACCAGGAAAACGTATACAGCAGAAGGGATAAAATATATACCATATTATAGCAAGGGGAAAAAAACCGTACGGAATCCCTCCCTTCCCTTTCTTCCGCCAAAAGAGGGGCTGGATTCGCTTAATTAGCGCTAGAAAATTGCATGGGACTCTTCTTTCTTTGCTAGTACCACCGTATATACTTATGGGCTTTTAAGGTGAGCGGCGGACAGGAACTGCAGAAGCCCCTGGGTTCTGTTCTCAGAGGTTGTTGTTAAACTTGGGGAAAATGCAGGCGTTCCCATTTGTCCTAAAATTCCTAAAATTGTACATATTTGCCAAATTCCTATAAAATTGTCTTAAAATTTATGAAAAATGTCCTAAAAATCCTAAAATTTCCTCAAAATTTAAAATAAATATCAAACGAACATTTATTTACATCGTGCATTTGATGTAAGATTGAACATTTAAAATTACCAGGCTTTCTTATTGGCAGACAAACCCATTTGGAATGTTCAAACTCATCACTATAATAAGCAGAATTTTAAAGAAAACTGCCCAAAAGAAGGTGGTGCTGCAAACCTGGGACAAGTGTGTATAGCTATGAATTGATTATATAAATAACATGTCCTGAAAATATGCAAAGAAAATGTCCTAGAATATCCTAAAATTTTGCAAGTAAATGTCCTGAAAATAGGCCTATGCAAAGAAAATGTCCTAGAATATCTCAAAATTTTGCAAGTAAATGTCCTGAAAATATGCAAAGAAAATGTCCTAGAATATCCCAAAATTTTGCAAGTAAATGTTCTGAAAATATGCAAAGAAAATGTCCTAGAATATCCTAAAATTTTGCAAGTAAATGTCCTGAAAATATGCAAAGAAAATGTCCTAGAATATCCCAAAATTTTGCAAGTAAATGTTCTGAAAATATGCAAAGAAAATGTCCTAGAATATCCTAAAATTTTGCAAGTAAATGTCCTGAAAATATGCAAAGAAAATGTCCTAGAATATCCCAAAATTTTGCAAGTAAATGTCCTGAAAATATGCAAAGAAAATGTCCTAGAATATCCCAAAATTTTGCAAGAAAATGTCCTAAAATTTTGCAAAAAAATGTCCTAAATTCCTAAAAAAAATGGTCAACTTTCAGAGTGGGAGCCCTGCATTCAATTCAATTCAGTACCCTATACAATCAGCATATCTTGATGCCATTTGGTAGGGGTGATGTTTTTCAATCATAGTTAGTTGTAATGCAGACCGGGATTATAGCAAGAGGTGCCACATGGCGGTAGAATTTTCCAACTATATGATTCGCCTATAGTTTTGTCACTTGGTGATGCTGTTTCTATACTTTTGATCCGGTTGAGTAGAATTGCACGTGACTGCTTCATGGATGCTTGCCAAATTTTGCTGGTACTCAATGTTCTAAACCAGAAACACTCCTCACAATATGTACTTACAATATATAAATGTAGCATTAAAGGGAAAGTCCCACTTTGAGAGAAGTGTGTTGTAAGGGGAAGAGCATGAAGAATTGGGAAAGGCATGGAAATTGAAACTTGATTTGGGCCATCCAATCAATAAATAAAATGTCCTGAATACGTGGATTTGCGTGGATAAAAGTGCAAAACCCAAATATGCACCATTTTACTGACAGTATGTAGCTCCATCTACTGGATAAAAGGCATCAGCTCTCGTGAAACACGTAGACACGCATGTCCTAGAGTGCGCCACCAACTTTCAGTGTCTGCTGAAATCTATAAAAAAATGGCACCTATAATATGCTATTGGCAAACGTGGTGATTGCTTGAAAACTTTGCTGCAATTATTATTGGTTACAGGCATTCATATCTATAGGGATCTGTGTTTTCTATATTGGCTCCATAAAGGTAGACATCATGGATGCATCGATACAAATTGATCTATTTGACTTCTCCAGTCCACACTCTTGTTGAACAGAGTACATAATTTTTAATTTCTAAAATTACTTCAAGCATGCAACTTTCAAACTAAATTTTCCTGTTCTTGTTATTGATATTATCTGTTTCTGTGTTTTTCAACTTGTCTGAGTTTTTCTAGCGCAAAAGTGAAATTGAATCTGGCATATATATCTCTCGACCGTTGCATTATGGGCACTGAGAGTGAATTTGAGGTGGGAATACTTTTGTTCGTGAATGCATTTTCTATATATGCATGTTTTTGGTTGTATGGCGCATCACCACTCAAAAAATTAGGAAATTCAACGATTTTTTTGCTTGTTTTTCCCTAAAGGGTTGTTACACTGAAATGCACTTAATAATCAATAGCAGTTGATCAGAAGTAGGTGATGAGTGTATATAAGGCTATATGGCATTCAGTCATGCAGGCAGGCAGTCATGTGATTGGTTTCGATCCAAATACTATATAGACCAAATATATATTGTGAATGTTATAGCTATACGTTAAATGTGGTTTCTGCACAATATTTTTGAAAATGCATCTTTAGCATATGCCTATAGAGCTAATGCATGCGGTATAATGCATATAATTATTAATCCTTATTTTCTCCACTTTTTTATACGTGTGGTGATAGTATTTTAGACGTCATCACGAAATTCGTGTATTTCGTATTTAATTTTAGCTAATTCAATGCATTTTTGTCACGTTTGTTCAAAGGATTTGCTATTTAGAACCAAAACCACTAAAAGAGAATATACGATAGATGCATGCAGTAAATGCATTTTTCTCGCCTGTAATTATTTTATCATACAAAATCCGTTTGATGAATAATTTTGAAATTTTATATATAATTAATTTGAATGCTTGGATGAATACGCCAACAAATTACTAATGCATGGTCATCATGCTAAAGGGGATGTCTCACTTAGGGGAACATTAGAACATAGAAACATAGAACGGGAAATTTAAAGCAGATATCAAAAAAGACATGCTATTCTAGAAAGATTTATCAATAATGAGAAATAAATTATTTTTTTCAATGGTTAATACACCTTTATTTGGGGAACGACAGTCCCCCAGCAGGGATAGGCTCCAATGTAATGTTGGATCCAATTGGGGGGGATTATGACCTCAAAAACCCTCCCCTGGGTATGCCTATGCTGGTGACACAACTTTTGCATGTCTCCTCACCAAGTTTCCCTTCAAGGGTATATAGTAAAGTAGGGTAACAAGGTTTCACTATAGTATATAATACTATATAGTAACTTGCATATACGGAAACAGAGAGATGCATTAATTGTTAATGATATATTTTAATTTAAAAGATTTTGTTTCATAATTCGACAGGTAAATTAGTCTAAAATTAAACAAACAAACAAAAAATTGATGAGCTGAGATCAGGAAAGCTAGAAAATCTATTTTTATTGCATAAAAATTAGTTATTTTAAACTTATGAGCTTCATTTTTAAGTTATAGAAACTTGTACTTTGGGATGCTCCATTTCTGTTCCCTCGAAGGGATTCTGTATACTTGTTTCCAACTGTCCATTCTGGTATTTTTATCTTCAGTGATACAGATGAGCGACATTTTCCTATCTTGCTCCAAGTTTTTATTGATTTAGCAGTTGGAACAACACTTTAGCTGCAATTTTATGCAGGGTTCCCACCAACCTGGAAAACCTTGAGAACACAGGGAATTTGAAGTTGATATTAAAACTCAGATAATTTCAGCAAAAACTCCTAAAGTCTGGAAAACTCTGGGAATTTCTTGCAATTTCAATAATGTCAGCATCTTCTAAAAACTTTTTGACAATCTAAAGCAATAAGTTTTTGAGAGAGAGAGAGAGAGAGAGAAGCATTTGGTAAATATATATATGTGTGACATTTCTAAAGTAGCGAATATCCTATTTGATAACATGGTTCATTCACTATTTCTGAATTAAGCCATCATTATAATGCATATTTCCTTAAAGGGGCTGTCCACACTTTTTAGAGCATGCATGCTCCTATAGGAATCTCCATGTTAAATAAAAGTACAAATTAATCAATAATGGCTAAACATAAATTGATGGGGTTTGATTTTTTATTAAGGATAATTTAATTTACTAAAACGTGATGCATGATTTTTTTGTTTATCTGCCCTGTGAACTGTACAATCAGGCAAAATGTGGCAAAAAACTCAGCGGTAAACTTTGAAATTCGATAAATAAATATAAAATGCACGCAATAAAAAAATTGAACTTATACATTTTGTAGTAAATCAAACAAGCTTTCCAAAAAATTAAACCCCATCGTTATCCGCTCAGCCAATATTGAGATCCGTTAAATTTTGGGAAAAATTTCACGTCTATGTAAAATAGCATGGGAAAACGGAACAGTCAACTTTGAAAATCGATAACTACATTCAGAATGCATGTGACGTCATAATCATGCATCAGTTTTTAGTCAATTTAATAATCTTTGAAAAAAGTCAAAACCCCATCGTTGAACTTTTACCCGTTCTTGAGTTAGAACAGTTTGAAGAAAACGAATTTAATATTGAAATTCCCATAGGCCCATGCTATTAAAAATGTGCACAGCCCTCTTAATAATTTCTGCATTATAATCACAATCACCCTTAGTTTCCTGCATGGTAAAACTAATATATTTTTGTGAACTTTTCAAATTTGCTACATAAATAACGGAATAATTATGGGTCCTAAGTCATTAAAGTTTTTCTTAACATCTTAATAAGGTGAGGTCATTCGTGGCACAACGTTATTCTGATAAATTTCTGCAACATTTCTTTAATAAAATAATTCATCTTTTAGCCTAAATGATGGCTTGTGTATACAAAGGTGAGAGATTACAATGTCATAATGGCCCATATATATCTAGTTTCATTGGTTTGTTTCAAGTTTTAGATGATAATATCCTGATCGATTGGCCTTAATCGGCTGAAAATGAAGCGCTCTTTAAATACGAAAAACACACGGATGGTCTATTTGAAGCAATGAAATTTGGTTCGGCCATTTCGATTCCCCTTATTGTCCATATAACAAACATAAAATAACCTGGCAAAAGAAACAATAAAATGTAGGCTCAAGGCAAGGCAAGGGCTAACGTCGAAAATGTTAATTGAATTTTTGGTGCCATTCGAAAATAACAGTTGCCTTTTTATTTTTGCAAAATAAACGTGTCATTTTATTGACCGCAGGGGATATTTCTGAAAATCTAATCCGTGCAGACAATAGGAAGTAGGATTCAAAAATTATATGTATAAATCACGTTTCCGGCTCCTCTACTTTGGAAAATCATTTACATTGACATTTTACTATTAAAGACCTATACCACATTTTATTAAAGGGACAGTCCCACTACCTTAAGCATTTTTTGCAAAAAAGAGGGAAAAAACAAGTAGAGAGTAGAAAATGGAAATTAATTCAGAATTACCATTCAATAGTTATTAATTTTGAAACATGCCAATATATGCAAAGTGGATAAAAATCTCGATGTTTTATAGTAGCCATGTTGGGAGTCATTTTGTCAATCCCTCTAGTAATAAATTTGATGGTGTACAAGTTTTTGAGTAACATAAAATGAGCATAACTATTCCATAGCAATAAAGTGAAGCCAACTTGAACCCCCCTTTGCACACAGCGCCATTCTGCCTGGGTGGGAGATTATTATAAAAAATAGCACCTATCCTCTTTTTGGATTTCTTAATTACGGTAGGTGAACTGCAATTATTAAAAAGACTGCCCTTCTTTATTATTAATAATCTTAATTTTAAGACTCATTTGTCACAAAGTGGGACTGCCCCTTTAATACACAGTGTATGCACATGCTTGCCACATGTTTGTTGATATTCATTACCACAACCTTATTCAACTTTCTCCCACATTAGGTAAACCGTAAGTCAAATTAACCATAACCACTAAGCCATTCAATAAAATGAATGACTATTACTCTGAATTCTATATTGCTCTTGAGTCTATAGATCTATCCTGATATTCTAAGAATAGGTAGATCTCATTCCTGTACATATCTGAATGGATATGGGCTTGGCTAATTTCGTCATAGGACAAATTTCACTAAATTATTTATGAATTTCTGAAAAGAATGAATCTACTTGCAAAACAAAAATATTTCGACAACGAAAAGCCTGGCTCACACGTGAGAGAAAGTTGCAGCAAAATTTTTTTCATGCCTTCTATTCTTGCATGTCATGGACACACACACACAGTATAACCAGTAGAATTTCCGCTATGTAAATCCATTAGCAATAGCGCTGTACCATTGGAAAGGTATTTTGATTGACCTTGGCAAACTTTCCGGCAATAATTGCTGGACTATTCCAGGGATATTTGCGCAATTTTCTATCTTTCTTGCCAAAAGAGGGAAGTTTCTAATACACATGCAGCAAGGAAGCAAGAATAGATATAAGGAGATATATTGCTGCAACTTTCTCTCACGTGTGTGCCAGGCTAAAAACAATTTCGCTCTCCCATTTTATAAACATATCAATGACACAAATTAATATTATTTTGTATTTATTTACAAATAAATGTGAAACTATTTACAGCATTCAAATATACTCCGAAAGCTTCCAAGTAATCCACTGAAAAGTTCTCCAGTATAATAAAATAAATATACCCATCGTCTCTGTTTACATGTTAGTCAATGCATTTTTCTCATTCGTAATTATTTTAGCTCCTAAAAATCAGCTTGATATTCCTGCCAAAATTTTACACAGTGTATTTGAAAGGGGAAGTCCCACCTTCTTGTAAGCAATATTTAAGTTGTTCACACTTACTAGATAAGAATGGCTGTGACAATAATAAATGCAACAAAAGTTTCCCTATTGAAATTACCACGTTTGTAAAATGCTTATTAGGCACCATTTTTTCATAGATTTCAGCAGACACTGCAAATTGGTGGCGCCCTCTAGGACATGCATGTGTATGTGTTTCCTGAGAGCTGATATATTTTAACCAGTAGAGGCGCTACATCTTGTTAGTAAAATGGTGCCTACTTGGGCTTTTCATTTTTAACCAAATCCATGTATTCAGGGCATTTTATTTAATGATTGGTAGGCTCAAATCAAATTGCAATTTCTATGCCTTTCCAAAAGCTTTTTTAAAGCATCACATAATTTTAGAAAAAAATTAACATTTCAAGGGTTACGAGTTAGCTGCTGATTGAAGAGAGTTCATTACTTTTACATGCAAATTATGTTTTGTTAGTCTAAATTTAATTACTGCAAAATGTCCCCTGAGTCTAAATAAATATTTTGTTGACTTAAGTTCCTTACTGTATACAAATTTCAATTAATTATTTCTGAAAACTGCACAACAAAAAGGTTCTGGCAATATGAAAAAAAAAATTGCTTTATCGCTACACGTTTTAAACAGCCTGATACTCAACCTAGATTCAAAGCCATCTTAGGATATACATTTCTAAATTAATTCCATTTTTATGATTAATTCCAAATGAGTTCAAAAACCTTATAATTAATATACATGTTTTGGGTGCATGTATTAAGCAAGTTCTCATGTATGGCAATGACAAAACAATCTGTGAGAACAATGTACAGGATACTGAATAGTTTATACAAACGAATTCAGAATGAAAGTTAATTTTCGATAGGAGCTTATCAGAGGTTTTGTTTACATGCAAAACTATCTCTATGGATGCATACTTCAAATATACATAGGTATATATTTATACATATTCAGAAACTGAATTAAAAATATTTGAAAAGCATGTAACACGCATGCAAAGCTATATACATATTCCACACCAACATATAAAAGTTAATATCTTAATATCGAGTTTGCATAAAGTGAAGATTTTCGTCGAACAACCAAAATATGCATTAAAAGCTCAATATTGATTTTATGTCATCGTATTATTTGCGGTAGGGGAATAATGTCAAAACAGATGCATAGATATGGCTTCAATATTTCCTCAAATCCAATGAACGAAGAAAATCACGTCGACATATGCATCAACATTTTACTAGGCCAATAATATTTGGAGAAAAGAAAAAAAACCTTTGTGGAATTCAAATCAGCTTCAAAAAAAAAGATAATATCTTTTTTCTAATTTGTATTGTTCGACCAGAAAAAATATGCCCATATAAATAGCATGTACATAAATAGGACTAAACTTTTAATGGATTGATTCTAAATATGTACAAATAATATATGGATTCCTGCATTACAAAATCTTTTCAAATATAACCCTATTTATATCCTACTGAAGTATAGTTTTGTTGGCTTGAAACGTGCATGGTATCCTTACAGTAAAAATTTCCCTGGAAAATTCAATGGGAATAATAAGAACAATGGCACTCATTAATGAGACTCATAAGACCAATGAGAACAGAACTTTATATTGGCATCCCACTGCAATGGGATTTTGATATATAGATTAGTCTACGAGAATATGTGTAATACTCTAGCTTCTATACCAATTTTAATTTCAACATGATGTAACAACATTTAAAGGGAAAGTCCCACTTTGTAAAAAGTAATTTTAAAAATGGTACACACTTACTAGATATGAATGGCTGTGTCAACAGAGTTTCCATATTGAAGAAATCACAAGTTTGCTAAATACATGTTAGGCGCCATTTTTCCATAGATATCATCAGGACACACTAACTGTTGGTTTCGCCCTCTAGAACATGTCTGTATACGTGTTTCATGAGAGCTGATGCCTTTACTCCAGTAGAGGGCGCTACATTCTGTAGGAAAAATGGCGCCTATCTGGGCTTTGCATTTGAAACCAAATCCATGAATTCGGGACATTGTATTTAATGATTGATGCATGGGCTCAAATTCAATTGCATTTTCCATGTTTTCATAAAATCAACTTGTTTCAATGTGGGACCATCCCTTTAAAGTTTTGTAATACTGGCATCTTTTCACAATATTCATCACTATGGTCGCTGCCCATAGTTGTCAAAAAAGCAGTTATTCCTCATTAAGGGTAAGTTGAATACCAATTTCATTATTTTACGTTGAATTTATCTTCTAATGCCAAACATTTGCCTGAAATGAGACTTCCCCATTTTAAGTTAGCAGGTCTCAATCAATGACGTAAAAGATGGAGAAAAAGCATAAACAAGGGCGCCCCCTTGAGTTTAAAGAACGGATCCTTGTTGAAAGGATACCATGTGACCAGGGGTACTGCTTTACAATGTGCTATATTTGTTAAGAGTATTTTCAAAAAGAGAGAAAATAATAAATACTCATTTAAACATGATTTTTGTTTGTGATAAAATGTTTGCTATGCATTCACACCCATGCATTAAAACTTTATGAGTCTAGTATTTATTACACTATGCAAATAGCTTTCCTTTTTACATTAAATTTGATATGTACCTACACGATGCTGCAATAGGCCTAACGAATACCGGGAATTCTGAGTGCAAGTAATACATCAGTGTTTGCGTTGCAATTTTAATGAAATACCACGCTATATATATAATATACTCAAATCAACATTTGAAAACTTCCCAGGTAACGAGCAAACATGAAGTACAAATTGCTTGTATTTATCCATAAACATTTCCAGATGTCAAGGTAACTTACAAAGAGAGAATATTGACAGTTCCACACATTGAAAGAAGGTCACCTTTTAAACTGCACAACTTTAGCAATTAAGTCAGACAAGTTTACTAATATATACAGAAAGCTATATTTAATTAAAATTCAATTCAGATAATTCTGTAACAACTATATAATATTTCACCTTGGATATTTGCCATCACTTCTACACATGAAATTATGATCTTTAACGGTTTTAGATCATATTTCAAGCCTTGACAACATGATTAATACCGTAAAATGTGCATGTAGTGGATGACATCACTTATAGACATTTGTATGTGATTTGGTAAAATGTTTCAAGAACTCTGCATTCGATTTCATAAAGCTTATTATGAATATCACAAATGCAATAGGCAAATACATTTAATTGGCAATATTGCTCAATGTAATTTGTTTTAGGTTATAAATGTGAGGTTTTTTTCTAACTATCCATGAATTATAAAAATGATACAGCATGCATGTGCAAGCACTTATGACATGTTGGTTTTATAATTATATGCCCAATTTACATGAACATTTTGATCATGATCTTGAGCATTGATCATGATAATAATTTTTCACGTAAATAAAGGTGATGAAAAGAATCAAGATTAAGAACTTAAAAGTCATGATTTGCTGATTCACAATTCTGGAAACTTCATTTATCAGTTTTATCATGATGGAGTGATGCACTATGGGACTGTGGCATTCTGGGAAATGCAAATATAGAGGGCAAATCAATTTATAGATTAAACATGCATCGCCCATATATACTTCCTAAAAGTTATTATAAAACATTTTTTTTAATGTATACTTATCCAATTTTTTAACTTTCACGTGCACGATTGAATTTTGAAAAAAAATGCTCCCATGCACTATATTAAATTTATAATCAACTTTATAACTATGAAATCACTTGCTGGCCATATAGATTCAGGCAGTCTGAAACAGCCTGAACAGTTAACAACATCAGATTTCAGAGAAATCAAAGTTAATATGAATTCTATGAAAGCAAACTGTATACAAGATCAACTGAGCGAAAAATGGGAAAGCAACATCGTTCCAACGCATAATTAGTTTTTTCATCATGCAAACATGAAATTCATTACTGTCAATACAAGATTTATAAAGTCTGTAAGTTCCAAGAATTCATAACTTTTCATTTTTCTAAAAATTCTATGAAATGCACGTTGTTTCTGATAAAAATGTCCACCTGAAAATGACAATACATACATAACTTTTAAAGCTTGCAACAAAATGCTTGCACAAATGCAAAATAAAAACTTTATACAAAATTATTCTTTGTACTATATCAATTAATCTGTATACGTTCACTGCATTTTAACAGAAAAATAATTTCGGAATTATAAGCAGGCTGGATCAATTTCTGCACAGAAAATTAATGTTAATTGCATTTACTTTATGCAGAAAGTGTAATCTGCATAAACGTTTCTGCAGCAATTACAACATGATCTGCTCTGCAGAAATCTTGATCATGCATAGTTTCGTGCATGCAGAAAATTAACTTACATTTTTCTACAAACTTTGGTCACCTTTATTCTGAAATATAAATACCCCAATATTTTTGCAAAAAAATGCATGTCATAAGGTTAAAAATACATAATTTATATTCATTAAAAATGTAAGTTGCTCAAAAAATTCTGTAACAAAATGCATACTATAGTGAAAGTGTCCATTATCTCATTGGGAAATTCACTTGGACAATCAAATGAGACCAGTGGTATACTTGTTAATCAGACTCGTGAGACTCAAGATCAGAACAGTAATGAGACATAATAAGAATTCATTGTATTTGGACTTTGTTGGGTCTCACATTCAAAGTATCAAAGTATTCACATTAATACGCTCGTAATTATGTTAAAATGTTATGTGACCTAATGGGATTTCAAAGGAATCTCATTCATAATGGGATCACATTGTAATGAGATAATTAAGCATTAACATAAAATGACACCATATAAGTTAATTATATTGCTATTTCTTATTGGTAAAAATTGAGTTGTCCTTAATTCATGTGGGATGGAGCTGCTTGGGAATTGAGATGGTATATTTCAGTCAATGGGATAAAATGGGACAAAATCATACATACAAGATTATCCCAAAAGATGTCATGGATTACAGGATCTCACAATGACTTTATCCCACTGGCCTTATTACGGAAATTAATCCACAATTATGCTTTAAAAAGGGATCCCATGTGTTATGATAATAGGCCTACATGTAAGATAGCCTCGTATCATGTGGGACCACGCATCTTGGGATCCCATGCATTATATGAAGGCCCATTTATTGCAGAATCTCATGGGATCTCATTCTTTTAAGTCCCACACATTGTGGGATCTCATTCTTTTAAGTCCCACACATTGTGGGATCTCATATATTGTGCGAGATCTCATGCTTTAAGGTCCCACGCATTGTGGGATCTCATATATATAACATGGGATTTCCCTTACAGAAATGTGACATATTATTTACATGTATTTCAAATGTAATCACCACACTAGTTACATGTTGTTCAAAT
>JAQIXP010002196.1:0-15748 GCA_034700285.1 Proteroiulus fuscus | reverse complement strand
TATCCTAGTAAAAACGCAAAGGTGAAATTTTACCCTGGATTTTATTACAGCAGAATATGGCAAGATTTTTTGTTGCGTTGAATGTTTCTAATGCTGTTTTATCCATACATGTTTATTTTTAGATGTGTTTGAATGGTGACTATTACGGTGGCTTTGGTCAGTGTCAAGGTTCTAACAAAGTTCATCCCAGCTTTGATTACAAACTACAATGGGGAGATACCTGCGATAACAGAAATTATGTATCTATTAAGGTAAATCAAATATGCATTAAAAACTGAATAAAATTGCAAGATGCTAAGCAAAAAAAAAAACTTTTAGCGTGATTTTGAAATCAGAATAATTGACAATTGAATTCAATAGGGGACATTTGGTACCGGAATAGAATCTCAACGACTGTGGCAAAAATACCAAGAAATGTGTGCAAAAGATTTAAAGATTGGATTCCTTCGAGGACAAGAATGCCTTCAGTCATTTGAAGACGCTACAAAGTTGACCAAAGCCAAATATGAATTTCAGTACTCGCAGGTAAACAAAACAGGTCAACAAAAAACCTTTAATAATACATTTAATTAAATAATTAATAAATACCGTGCTATTCCACAGCCACCATCTCCGTTACTAAGCAAAGTAAGCAAGAGTATTGAAAACTATCTAAAATGCCATCTCTCCGATTTCCTCCTGGAAAACAATGAAGTCGTCAACAGCGAAGGCCTCATTACAGCTGAACTAGATTACCACATAAAAGAGCCGCTGGTTAACATCAAAATAAAAAAACCGAGGGAAGATATTGCCCTTAAAGAAGTGAATTATGAGGCATTTTCTCCATTCTTACAACCAAAATCTTCGGCAGTTTCTTACGCATTCAAATTGAGAGAAAAGTGGACGAAGAAAAATCCAAGTAAGTGACAGTTCTAATTAAGGTTTGAGGAATCCCATATTGTACAGGGATAGATCATAAATTATATAACTCAAGCAGGGATGCGAGTGCCAGCTCTCGTTACAAACCGTTTTAAAGGGTGGGTTCCGGTATTAGACCATATGTTACATAACTAATTAGGCATAAATTGAATTCAACCTGTGAATTGACAGTACCCATTTGGATGTCCTGTCATGGTTTGGTCATAAATGTTTTTCAGAATTAAGATGATAAATATCTTCAGAAAAATTTACATCAATCTTCTGCAGAAAACTAAGTTTGATCACGATTAGGAAGATCAGTTTCTACTAGGAAGCTAAGACTGCTAAGAAGCTTATATTCCTGCAGATCATAAATTACATTTTTTTGTGCAGAAAATGTCATCATCTTAATTCTCCTGATTGCATAACAAGTGTTTACCATAATAAATAATTAATTATTAATGAATGCAACAAATAATTTTAGGCAATTGCATTGTTGGACAAGATGGTAACATCACGACGTTCAATTCAGTTTCTTACAATTTCCCACTGGATGGCTGTCAGTACGTATTAGCAAAGGACTGTTCATCGAGCAATATTTTCACAGTATCAGCCTCAGGTAGAGATAACAAAGTAAGGAAAATAAATTGCATAATTTGTGTGAAAGTTGCTAACATTAGAAATAAATAACTAAATAAATTAATTTAATTTTCAGAAAGTGAAAGTAAAAATCCTCGGCCATACCATTGAATCATCCACAATTCCAAAAGTTGAAACCAGAGTGGAATTTCTGGTTGATGGAAAATCTGACTTTATTCAAGAAGGCCAAACGGCAGTGATTCGCTCACAAGGAACTGATGATCTCTTTTTGGCTCAAATTTCAAGTGCTGGACCTCATGTCACTATTAAATCCCCTCCATTGGGACTTCTGGTTACCTACAGCCAACACGCTGTTATGATTATAGTGAGTGCTCATGACATGATGTATTCTTGAATCAAACTTAATATTATCATGCATAAATATTAATTTCCAAAAAGAGATGAAAATGAAAATGACATTAATCAAAGAGTATTGATTAAGGTTTCAGAGTTTTGGAAAGGAAAAGTGTGCGGATTATGTGGAGAGACCACCGACAACGAATACAAAACCTTTATAAGTCCCGATCAATGTTTGTTCACCGATGCAAAAGCATTCGGTCAAACGTACAGAATCCAAGGGCCTCAATGCCCTGCTGTGAATATACAGGGAAGGACAAGAAATCAACAATGTCTTCCATTAACTGAACCAGACAAATATCAGCGTATCAGGGAACCATTATCACCACAAGTATCCCAAACTTCAGGTGGAGGATATGATGCAGAATTGGTCCAGACTACAGGTGGCTTAAATACTGATGGCTATGGAGGCCAATCAGGAGGTTATGGAGGTCAACAAGGGGGTTATGGAGGTCAACAAGGAGGTTACGGAGGTCAACAGGGAGGATATGAAAATCAACAAGGAGGTCAACATGGAGGATATGAAAATCAACAAGGAGGCTATGGAGGTCAAGTATCACGTAAGTTATGGGTTCGTTTTAGGCAGCTGCATAAATGTGCATTTTCTACAGAATTTCTGCAAAATGGTATATTTTATGGTACAGGAATTAAAAACATTTTCTCTTTGTTACATTATGCAAACGGTTACCTACTAACCATCATAAAAAGTAAAATTTCATGAATATATTTAATATTAATTGCACAAATTTGCATTTAAGTCGTTGTCATCCCAAGAATTTTCCTAGAAATATTAGTGCTCAGTAATATTTTACAAAATAAAAAGTGACTCAATTTTTCAATTAATGAACTGGTTCTAAGAAATCTTGAAAATAAATTTCAGAAACGGACCATGATTATGACACGGAATCTTATAAAGCAGGCGGAAAAGGCTCCACTGGCGAAAGCAGCAACTGCTACACCAGCAGAAATTTGATTAAGAGAAAAACTGAGACCGTGCTTGGGAAAAGTGAGAGGCAACTGTGTGTTTCAACCAAGGCAGTGCGACAATGCCATTCATCTTGCCTGGCAATAGACTTTGTTCCCGAAACTGTGCAATTTCGCTGTTATTTGGAATCTTCTGAAGTAGGAAAGCAATTGGAAAAGAAAGCGCAAACAGAAGCTTTGAGCCAACTTCCAAGTTCCACATCTACTTTTGAAGAGGATATGATGGTTGCTCAACAATGCACACCCAAATATTAGTCCTAAGTTCCCTTTACTATGTATTCATAATAAACTGCATTCAGCAAATGCAAATGTAACGCTATTTGAAAAAAATAAAACTTTACTTGCGAGATTCTATACTAGCACCAGTACTCAATTTTTCCACTACATTTGTATTTATTTAATGTAAATGATTTTTTTAAAAAAAAGATATATATTGCCTCGCTTTTACAAAAATAAGCAATTTATGTACTTTCTTTTTAGAACCATTTTATATGCTAGGCCTATAATCTGACTATAAATCATCATGTCATGAAACATAAACATTAGTTAAGTAATCATTTGCTGATTAATTATTCAATATATGTACCTTGTGAAGAATAATGTGAAGAATAAGAGAGCAAATCGGTATTTGGGTTTCCATTTAATAAAAATTGGAAAATGTGAGCAATCGATTTCATAAACTATTTAAGTCTAAAGTAAATCCACATTTTTTTACTTTATATTTAAAAATTTGTTGATTGTGCAGAAGAAGCTCTTTATTCCAATAGGGCTTAATAGTATAATCATATATTTCAAGCAAAAACCTTCAACTCAACTATTACACGAGTATAACTTAAATCTAATAAAATTTACTTTGAAAAATACTGAAATTACAATATTTTCCTTTGTGCTATTAATCAGTCATAAATTTATGAAGACTGATAGAATTATGCATACAATTTTAAGCTTAGCATTCAATCTAAGTGAAACTATAATAAACAAGGTAGGCCTATGGTTTTTTCCCTTATCTTAAACAAATAAACTACATCCACAAAAATATATACATTGTAGTTGGATTATTTTTTGATTAAAATAGCAGCATTGGGCTAGCTTTAAAATTTCAAAAAAGTGTCTTAAATACGGAGCTGTAAATGAAAGCACAAGCCTCACAACGACAGCTTTTTATAGGTCCTATAGAATTTTTTTTAATAAATTTAAACTACATTTCATTTTATCCTTCAGTTTAACAAACGAAATAGCAGCCAAATTGTATAACTTTTACTATGGACTATAATTTACTCCAATTACTACATAGCCACGCAATTAAATTAAAGAAAAATCAACAATTTATAATCATTTAAATTTCAGTATAATTGGCTTTTAGAATATTGAGAACATGTTTTAACATCCTTTACATAGGATATAGCTTTATTTTTAAAAACTGTATAATAATGTACAAGCCAATTGGTTACAAGCCTAAAGAACCGTAAGATTGCTATTAAATACAAGCCCTTTAGACCAACTGCAATTTCAATAAAGCTTGTCGACTTTGAATATAAACATTTCTTTCTTTTTGGATAAAAAACAATGTATGTTCCTAAAAAGTTTATAAATACTTTGTAACGTAACCCACACTATTCGTTTGATTGAATATCATTTGGTAATGAAAGGTTATCATAACATTAGTATATAATTGAGAGTATATAAGAGCTAATGCCCAAAAAAGTTTCAATTCAAGTCGGTGTGTTCATGCATCATCAATCATGAAGTTGGTGATCGCCTCCATTTTAATATTGTGCTTCGGTAAGAATATTTAAGACGTTGAGAATGTTAGCCATAAAAGGAATCATACTTAGCATTTCTCAGTTCTTCTTAACTTTAAATTTTAATAATTAAATTATTTAATGTGAAAAAACTTTCTGTCAGTTAATGAAACTAATTTTTAATTATTTTTCCTTTCAGTGCACGTCCAACCAAGAAAACTTGACTGTAAGTATCATAAACCCAGTTTGGAAAAATTAATTCAGCTAGAATTAAGTCACAAAAAAGGCACTCGTATAATTTCTAAAATCCATTTTCGATATAGTGTTTACACCGGGTTATGAATACAGATATGAATACATTGCTCAAGCATTAACAGGAATTCCCGATGTAGACGAATCACAAAAGGCAGGGTTAGCTCTGAAAGCCACTGTAAGGGTTCAAGCCCAGAAAAGTGGTGCCGTCATAGTAAAGGTATAACAAAGAATCACACAAAAATAACATCACGTAATGCATAATAGAGACGTTCATAGAAATAAAAAGAAAATTTCGATTCACAGATTGAAAACCTTAAATCAGCCAAAATAAATGCCGAGTTACGAACGGTGGATTTGGAAAAAGTCCCCTTTCAATTTGGCAGTGTGGCTTCTCATGCTGATCAACTGGCTTCTCCAATTAAAGTCAACTATGACAGGGGATTGGTAAAAATTTATAACCAAACTATATTTTTTAGAAATTCCTCAGAAAGCCTACAAACTTGATTATTAAAGCTAATTTCTGCAATAATTAAATTTTATTCAATAGATCAGTGACTTTGAAACTGACGGTAGTGAACCAGAATATGTAACCAATATAAAGAAGGGAGTGTTAACAATGCTCCAGTTGAAATTGGACGAATATTTCACTCTTTCGAACTCTCCTCGATCGTCAATGTCTTCTCGTACATCTCCGAGCAGCAGTAGTCTGTACCGCTCATATGATTCCATGAAAAAGCAACAAATGTATACGAGAATGGGACTGAGCGAATACAACAATGGAATCAACGTCAATGACGACACTGCTGTTTACGATGTGATGGAAGTAAGTTGGACAGAATACATATGTAGAAAAACTTTGAAGCAAAACACCATTTTTAATTTCATTTATGATTGAATTTATCAGGACGGCTTGGCTGGAGAGTGCGAAACTAAATACATTGTAGAATCCAACCCATGGCCAGGCAAGCCCAATGCGGAAGTTTTAAATGTTACCAAAATTCGTGATTTCGAAAACTGCATCGAGGATGTCGAGTGGGCCGTATCATCTCACCCCACAAATAACTGCTCTGATTGTGATGCAGAAGAGGAGGTAAGAAAATGATTTTTTAAAATAATTTTTAATTATGGAAAATATAAATAAATTCCCACTCATTTGTTTTAGGATGCTGTGGACAGCGTCAAAGTAGTAGAATATGACATTCGAGTGGACAGTGACAAAGTAGTGATTGAACGTATAGAGAGCCGAGCAGAAACTGTCTATGCACCCTTGACAACCAATGCTGACGAAATTCACACCAATCACAGGTACTACCTGCTTTATAAAATCAAACTTCAGTTTAAAAATATAGGTATTTACACCAATAAACATCAATCTTGTAGCCATGTAGGTTCTTATGGAGCACATGTTTCATTTATTCATGCATAATGCACAATGCCTAGTTTCGATTTCTTAGAAAGTTCAAATTATACGTGCACTTTTTATATTTTGCAATGCCCAATACAAATTAAATTCCCCCCCTCCCACTCTTGCATTTGGTTAAAAAAATTAACCAAACACAAAAGTGTGGATATATTACTATAGTTCTAATTTGGCGTTGCTGTAATACCGTATAAAAGCAAGAATAAAGTAAATAGCAAGTATTGAAATTGCTAGTACACTTAAAAGAAGTGATGAAAATACTAGCTTATGGGTCCAGTCAGTACATTTAGCTAGCAAGCACTGATAACAAATAGTCAGTGAACCTCGTAATGACATCAGTAGGCCTAGGTGACAATAATGACTACTTATTACGGGTCAAATAGCTTAACCACTTTTTTAATTATAATTAGCGATTGACAGCAATTCAGAAGACTATTAATATTAATATTTTTTATTTAAAGCAACACCAAATTGAAATGATTCTTTTAAAGAACATCAAAAATCCCTTTTCTTACAATGTTAGTATAAGAAAGTAGACATAATCCGATTCAGTTGCTGTATTATTTTTTATACGTATTTAACACGTCGCAATTTTATCCATAATTTACAGTTAAGCTCAAGACAAAATTTTTCAAATAGTCAATAAAGCACATTGTAACACCCTAATTGATTTATCCAAAAGCTCATAATAAGCTTCTTGTCTCAACTGCTGTTTAAGCCAAGAGAATTCTAAATTGTGAGAAAAAATTAAAAGAAATAATGTAATTATTTCAGCAAAGTGCTGATCCTCCGAGGTGTCACGACAATCTCCCAACCCTTGCCACGTCCAATTAACCCTAAACGCCACGACAGTTTACAATACGACTTCCCCGAATTGGACGAGGATGCACAACCCACACCCGAAGAACTCCACAAACGACCAGCAAGCTTCTTGCCACTTGATGGAAAGAAATTCCCCGAAGTGGCCAAACGTCTTATTCAAGAAATTACCCAAGAAATCGCCAGAAATGCTGAAGTTCCAATGATCAACACCCCACTGAAGGTACACCAACTCGCACGAGCCCTTCGCACTCTGCCAGCTGCAGATCTCAGCCAACTGATTCAAGAAACCTCAGGTAGCCGAATGGATTCTGACTACAGCAGCAGCTCAGGCGAGATGGAACATATTAAGAGGTACAGCAGAGAATATTTCTAAGCATTTCCCTTGCATTCCTTTGCTTCATTTAACCGATGGATTGTCAAATCCACGTTTCTGTAGGCGAGTAACAGTAGACACCATGTTGATGTGCGGCACTCAGCCCTGCTTAGCTGTTCTCATTAGCAAAGTAGAAAGTCGGCAAATCACTGAATGGGAGGCATCTCATGTTCTCACCACTTTACCATTTAATGTGCGACGTCCAACGGCCCCACTCATTGAAAAACTTTTGGTTAGTAAAATCCTTTCAAGACCTAAATTATGGTCATTAAACGCTTGCCGTTAATTAAAATAAATTCGTAACTATTTCATTCATTTTATGCAGAGACTTTGCGAAAGTGAAGTGGCCAAAAAAGGAACTCAAATTCACAAATCTTGCTGGCTGGCTTTTGCTTCGATGGTAGATCAGTCCTGTGGATCCAATGAAACCACTGTTCCAGTGAGTCCCGGTTTGGAATCTTATTGCAGTGATTCTCAGGAAGAAAGATACATTCAGGTAATAATATTTCCACTGACTCCCTAATCACCAGAAATAAGGTATGGACTGACAACTGATATCTAAAGTCTTCCACATTTTCAGGCCATCGCCAAGCAATTGCACAGTGCACAAAGACAGGAAAACCGCCTTCTCTTCGTTCAAGCATTGGGAATTACAGGATCACCCAAAATATTAGAGGTGCTTCGTCCAATTGTCGAAGGCGATGTTCAAGTGTCCGAGATGGTGCGCAGCAAAGCTGTCTACGCACTGAAAAATGCTGCAAACGAAGCCCCACAAATGGCAAGTATTATAAAAATGCTTTTTTAAAAATTCTAATCTGATAATAATTCTAGGCAACTAGGTAGCTTTTAGAATGTTAAGACTAATTCCTCTGGTATGTGTTGAAAAGGTCGCAAACATGGTAGCTCCTATTTTCTTCGATTCATCGGAAACCACTGTGATGCGATCGGCCGCTCTAATAACATTAGTTCAAAGTTCACCTAAACCTCATTTGCTGGAAAGGATTGCTACAGTTACATGGAATGAAGATGATAACCAACTGGTGGGTTTAATTACAACGCTTTTAGACAACTTGGCTAATACCAGTCATCCTTGCTACAAGAACGAGTAAGTAGGCTAAATGAAATAGCAAATTGCATTCCGAAAATGAAAGCCTAACTTGTATTATAAAAATTTTCAATTGCTTAGAGCTGCTCATGCCTCTCATGCTCTCGCATTTGTTGATGATGATGAGGAAGAACAGGATGACGTTGGCATCCAAGATTCTCAGGTTTACATCAAGGATTCCTTTGATGGTACACTTGATTTTTATAAAAAAAAAAAAATCAAACATTCGAAACAAAGAATTACATTTAATTTACTTGTTCATATATTCCAGATGATTATAACATTGGAAGTCTTTTGAAATTAAAGTGGATTGCCAACAATCAATCCATCATTCCACGAAAATGGATGTTGAAACTAGAAAGAATCATTGCTGGATATTCACAAACACCATTTAAGGTAAGTTAAACAAAATTACTCTCTCTAAGCCCTCCCCCCCAACCCCCCGTTATGGACGGTACATCAATGGTCAATCACTAACCTATTTTAAAAACAGGTTGTAGTGCAAGCCCAAGGAATCGAAACTATCATAAAACGAATTCTAGGACCAGAAGCCGCTTTCGAGAAATTGTCACTGAGTGACATTATACGTACTTCTTACGAAGGCGAAGCACCAAAGAACTACAGGGAACTTTTCAGCAAGGTACAATAAATGACTACACCATCAGATTTCAAGCATTCATAATAGCACAATAACAAATTAACGTATACTTATTCGACAGTTGAATATTGATCCCCGTACCGATGACCCATTGGCCATTTCGATGTGGATTCAATCAATGACTACCCAACACAGCATGTATCACATCGATGCTCAATCCATTCTGAGCGCAATGCAATCTGGTAAGGAATCAGTCACAGATTCCACATTTTCTTTATATCGGTTATTTTATTACACCAGTGTGACATATAATCTTGTAAATTTCTGCTGCCAACAGGCAATTATGGATCGGGCTTGAGCAACTTGTTCGGAAGTGGAATAAAACTGAATTGGCAGCGCCTTTTCAGTTTCGGATTCGTGCGCTACCAAATCCCATCGAGCTTGGGTTTGCCCATTGTGATCAAATTCGAATCCCCAGCCATCCTGAAGACCAGAGGCAAAATCAGCGTTAGCATACCAGAGACATATGGCAGCTCGGGCGTTGGAATGAAAATTCCCAAGAAGATCAACATTCATATGGACATCAAGCCTACGTAAGATCATTCATATTAATCAAAAACAGCGATTATAAATTCATTACTTGCTCTAACAACTTTATCTTTACAAAATCTAGACTGTCTGTAAATCTTATTACATCCATGGGAGTTGTTAACCCCTTGAGCAAAATTGTCGCCTCGGCAGGAGTAACCAGCAAAACATTTATCACCATTCCTGTGGAAAGCCACATTAATTTGGACATAGAAGAAGGAAAACTGACCACGGTGCTGAAGCCGATGAGGCAACAGCCATCTTCTTCTGGCCACGTGATGCTCTTTAACCATAAAGTGACACCATACACAACCTTGCACCACTACTCCACTTTTGAGACACAACTTGCTCAAAGCAAACCCATCACCAGCAAAGATAAACTGGATCAAGTGAGTTTAGTAAAGAAATTAATGTCAGCATTTTCCATTTTGTAAGTCAACATATTGCTAACGACATTTGTCAATCTTTTATCTTTGTTGGAAATGCTCAGTACGAATACCCAGTTGGACAAGAACTTTTGGGAATCCCAGCAGTCTTCAAAGTTGAATCCGACGAGTTTTGGCAAGATCAGGGCTCATTCTTGAGTTATTTGTTTGAAGACAACAATGCATTATCATTGGCAACCTTATTCTGGGCCACTCCAGACTTCAAGCTCCGTCACTACCAATTACTTGCCGATGCAAGTGCCGCCAGAAACACCGAGGTATGCAATCCTCCACACTAGTTAGTATCATTTAAATTGGCCAAAAACGACCAACAAAATCTTTCCAAGTACGGTATGTGCACATCCTCAAAGGGCATATTTACGACTACATTTCAGCTGAGCATGACAATTGACGTGGATCATCTGCCGTCACATATTCAGTCTATGCTTCGGCAAGGTCAAACTAGTCCAAAAGGACTATTGCCCTTCTGGTTAGGATGGGCCAAACTTCCGTGGCAGTGTGTTGCAATGGACGGACACGGATCCTCCCAGTTCCCAGCTTATCAAACGGACTCAAGTCGCAGCGAAAGCCGCCGTCGCCAGAGCATGGATTACGATGATGACTACAGAATGAAAAACCGAATGGATTTAAATGACAACGATGATGATGATGACGACGACGACAACAATGACGACGATTCCATGATGCAACGATCAAGACCAAGACGAATGGTCAGTCCATATCGTCAGAGCTACACAACGCCAATGGATGACGACGATGATGATAATGATGATGACGATGATGACAACACTCAACAGCAGTTTATGAATTCCTGGACTCAAACCACCAAATTTGATTCTGCTGCCTTGCAATCTCAGTATGGATCATCTAGCCTTCAAAAAACTCACATTAGCAGGGAAACCACAAGTATGAAAAAAAAAATATATTAATATTAGAGTCATAATGATGCATGACAATGGGCACAAGATATAATTAGATATTTTTTGGATTCTTTTTCAGAGAATGTCCTGAAGGTCAAAGTGGATATGGCTGTGAAAGGTCAAGTATCCCGATCGATGAGATCCGTTCTTACCTTAGCCCGTAATAAGGCAGAGATGGAAGATACTTTGAATCTCCACGTTGCAGTTCAAAATCCTCCATTTACACCAAGCAATTCCCTTGAGGTTTGTAGCAGACAATTAGGAAATTTACCAGAATGGTTACTTTGGTTACATGGATTAATATTTACAGATCTGTGCTGCTGGCAACATGAAATATCCTAAACTGCCTTGCGATTATGCTAATGGACTGAACCCAGACACCGTTCACCCCATCACCAGCCAACTGGGAATTTCCTTTGGTCAAACTTGCTCGAGCCAAAAGCAAATTAACATCCAAGTAAAACTACTTTTCCAAAAAAATTTCGTCCCCGTTGAATATTTACTCATGATATGAACGTCCGATGTTTATTTTTTCTAATTATTATCAGGCTACTTTCTCCAAGTCAAAGGATCAGAAAGATGTTGAAAGACAAGGCAAATCCTGGTTTTTCAAACAATGCCAAGAAGATTACCATCAAGGCAAAAAAATGAGTGAGGCCTGTGAAGATGCTGTTGAAATTGTTGGGGAGCTTAAGAAAATGGAATTAGACATCCAGTATCATGACGTAGGTGGCACTCTTAATAGCAAAATCAAATTTACAAGTTAACTGATGATAGCTAACGAGTTGTTCCTCCCAATCCAGCTACCAAGATGGTTGTATAATGTATCCTACAAAGTCGACAACTTTGCCAAATTCTATTTCTACAATCAAATGAGCAACAACCCAGTTGAGGTCCGCAATCCCGAAGGTCATCTCAAGATCAAAACGGTTTTTGATAGCGAAGACCCCACCATTGACATCAAAATACTGAAACCCCATGAAAACACTTATTACGAGAACATTTACACTGACGAAATCTCACAATATTTGAAACCCATGAATGCTCGAGTATCCGTCATGCGCTCCATTATGGACGATATCACGGCCGGCTATGCACCACGTAATTTACTTTACACCCATTTAAGCTCAAAAGTTCAGAATGCATCTCATGTTAAAATTGTTTAGTAATATCATATATGACTTTTGTTTATAGCTACTTGCAAGTTGATGGGAAGCTACATTGAAAGCTTCGATAACGAAACTTACAAAGTACCTCTTACGACATGCAAGCACGTGCTCACCAAAGACTGCTCTCCTAGCGATCTTTTCAGCGTTTTAGCCAAGAAGCTGAGCAGTAATACCAAAGTATGGAGTGAAATTAGCATAAATAAGCAGAAGTAATTGAAACATTTAACTTACCACCATGTCCAACTGCTTAATTTCAGGAAATAGAAGTTCATCTTCTCCATCACAAGATTGTGGCTAAGCCCATGGCATCTGCTCACAGTGGGCAATTCGAAGTTTTACTCGATGGCCATCAAGAATCCATCCGTCCTAATGATGTTCAGTTGTTGAAATCCACTGGCGCATCAGGTCACGATAAAGTAATTGCCGCCGTCATGGTTGTTGGAGAGCTTCTTCACATCAGGGCTCCTTATCACGGACTGTGGGTGAAATTTGATGGTAACAATGCCAAGATTCAGGTAATCATCTGAAAATAAGCAAAAATAACAAAATTAGCACTTGTAGGAATTGCACAAAGCTAATTTTTCATAATATATCATTAATTTGCAGGCATCTAATATGTATCGTGGTGACCTATGTGGATTATGCAGTGAATTTGATGGCTCCACCGACCAAACTCTCGTTGGACCCGGTCAATGTGAATATGCTGATCCTAAGGATTTCACATACAGTTACGCAGTTCCCAGCAGTCAATGCTCTGCTCCAACACCATCCAATAAAAAAGTGTGCCCAGAAAACAGTCAGCGGTACAGTCAAGGTAACAAAAAGCCCATACTCTGTTTAACAAGAAATTCGTTTTACAAGCACAAGTTCATTGTCTTATATTGAAAAATATGTACATTACAGGATACAACCAACCAAAGTCAGCATACAAAGCTGGACAAATGAACGTCAACCCATTTGATGACAACAATGATGATGATGACGATGATGTTGTCAGGAAATACAGAAATAATGATGATAATGATGACGACGACGATGATGACGATGATGTCTCATCTCAATCTAGCTTCTCAGTTAAATCAGGAACCAATGTCATTTTCCGTAATCAAGTCAAACATCGTTATGGAAAAGTATGTTTCTCGACCAACACTGTTCCAGAATGCAAACCAGGAGCTTACGCTTCCAAAACCGAAAGTCGACCAGTAGCATTTATGTGCGTGAACGAGAGTAGCCCTTTTGCTCAAAAATTAAAGGCCGAGAGAATGAGCCGCCCACTTCGGGAAGTTTCTTCTCAGAGCATTGATTTCACTGACATGGTGGAGGCACCAATATCCTGCCAAAGGGCTTGAAAAGCTAAAACCGTTTCCTACTACAGAGTTATCGTGACACTGTCATTCCCTCACGATTATTAACGTAGGTCCAAACTTATCGGTATACAAGAACGAACTATCAAAGTACAAGTACACTACCAAATGGCATCTGTAAAAATAGAATCGATCGTAAATAGCTAATTGCTAACTTAAATTAGGCACTGTTTAATTCAGTGCATTTTTTGTCGTCTAACATTAAATATATTTAAGAAAAAAAATGTTCCTCATTGATGCACGTCCAATGTGTCATTGCATGGTTATAAAAAAGTATGGAAAACTGTACGTGATGTAATGGAGAATGTCAATAAAAAGGCAAATTATTTATATATGTGTAAAATGTTTGGTACAGTATTTTGTCAACATTTAGTCCAACTAGTCTCAATTGACTGCATCCAAGATACGAGTAGACCTATACGGTGGTGAACACATGTATTCGCTAACAATAAAGAAAATGTATTTTTAGATAAATAAATGTCCAATTCCTCAAATTGTGAGTAAAACAATGGCAGTAATAAATTTCAACCACGAAACAACTGAATGAGAATTAACCCAAAATAACTTTTTAATTCGCTATCAAATCTAGCAAAGAAGTCCATCAAAATGTCCCCCTTCCAGTCACATCACCTTATCCCAAAATGCATAAACAATTAACAAGGTTTAACAACTCTCAGATGATATGGCCCATTCAAGCTAAACCTTAGAGGTTAACTCACGATGATGATGATGATGACAACAACAACTCAATTTTACCTATTCTAGGCTACTTTACACACTAATTATATAACCAAATTTACATATTAGGAGAATACCCGGTAGCTTGATCTGCAATTATTACATCCACTAAACAATATAAAATTTATAATATAAAACATTTAAAAATTAGAAAATTTTGGAACTAAATTTTTAAGCTACTTTTTTTTAACAGAATAGAATTTCCACCAATAATACAATTACATTAAAGTTCTGGTCTTGGTTTCGTAGTAAACTACAAAATTCCAGTCATTCTGGACAAAAACCAAGGAGGGTCAACATGAAGTGGTTTTTCTCCGTGTCTTCGGGTTAAAGCACCGATTTTTAATCATCATTTTGCTCATCATTAAAACATTGTCTAAAAATACTTGTCGTTTCAATTATTGTCCAGTTATCTATATTCAAAAGTACCTACAAATTCAAACCAGACCCCTCTTACGGAACTGGAAAACATTGCAGACGGACAGTTTGAGGGCGACCATACAAAAAGAAACTGCATTTCTTGATAGAAGTGTAAGTTTTGGCACAGTAACAAATAAGGCCCTAGTATGCTGAGCCGAGATGCGATAAGCTATCAACTGTAGGCCCACCAGAATAATCTAAAATAACAATCCAGCCCAGGCAGATTTAGGAAGGTACACCGTCTTCGAATTTCTATTTCAATCAGGAAACTATACACCAGGGGAAAATATACCAGCATAAATTAAATTTAATATTGTGTATTTATGGACACATAATTGATTTAGTTACGATTGATTTTACCACTAGCTTGAAGATAGTATTTTACGAACTCGTACTTATTCTGCAGACATTTTTCTAAAGTGACTAGTTTTATCAACAAATATAATTTGAAGAAGCTTATAAATAAGCACTTTACATGTTTGAAAAAAATGTAAAATGTTTCTGAGGAAATTATTTTTGAAAATGTTTTTCTTCAGAAATAGGCATACCTGGAACCCCTGAAACAGCTTTCCCCATTTCTGGCGTGTTGTGGGGGAAGCTATGTTTAAGGGGTTAGTTTTACAAATTGTTACTTTCAAAAAGTTTCACAGAATATTGTATCACAATAATCAGCTAAAAATTGTATCTGTGTCATAAAAAACACTTGTAATCTACGATTTAGTTTTGTTTTTATTTATTTAGAAACAATTTGTAAAACAATCTCATGAAACATAGCTTTCCACGCAAAGCACCAGCCGTGAAGAAAGCTATATTGCAGGGGTTCTACATTCAGTTACTTATAAATAACCCGGCAGGGGCGATCCGAAAGGGGGTATAGGGGGGGGGGGGTGTTCATATACCCCCAATAATAT
>JAQIXP010002195.1:0-15751 GCA_034700285.1 Proteroiulus fuscus | reverse complement strand
TGGCACAGAAATTAATATCTAGTAATTGTGTACTGTTTAAAAATAACTTGTTTCAAAGTGAGACTGTCCCTTTAATTCTTCACATGATCATTAGTTACTTCATCACTATAACACCAGGACTGGTGTAATAGCAAGGTCACCCTGTAACAACCATGCTGATATTTGCAAAAATTCAGGTCAAAGCGTTTACCTGGCCTACAACTAATTAAAAATTTTGGCCAATTTTTCATTTTTATAAAAAAAAGTAATAATAAATAAATAAATAAATGTTAAATCAATACAAGAATCTCAGCAAACATTCATTATAAAGTAATTTTTTTAGATCTGTATTTAATATAGTGCATTTCATATACGTGCTATCAGTGATTGCCAAATCACAGGGGCAGTCAAGTTTAACGAAAAAGAAAGTCATTAATTCGATAGTACAGAGTTTGCAAAATTTCGTAAAAATATATCAATTGCACGGAAATCTAAATTTTTACGATGGTTTATAGGGAGACGTCAAACAAAATAAAGAGGTACCGGGAACTTCAAGAAAAATAAATCAATAAAAATTTGCACTCAAATGTGCCTTTTATAGTTTTATTTTTGGGGCAGAAAATTATTTTAGAAATACTATCATTATTTTGATGAGCCGTCTACACGAGCCACCGTAAAAATGAACATTTTTTAAAGCATTTTATTATTTTGTACGAAATTTCGCAAACACTAGTGGTAAACAAACAACTTGAGAAAAAAAAATAGCCTTCAGTCAGAATTTTTCGAGAAAAGGGGTAAAAATGAAAGTATCCTCCCACCATTTTACGGGAATATAAGTTTCTTCCAAGATGTTCCTTCTCGCCCCGACAATTTGGATGTTTTCCAACAAAGGACGAATTAGGACCATTGTTAAAACTTTAATACATATGCTGTTGTATAAATTATTTATTCAAAAAAGCAATTTAGAAAATTGCTATTCGTTCATTTCGCCAGCTGAGCCCAAACACAAGGCAGAACATTTCTCTTAGCAACATATAAAAAAGATACAAAATGAAGGCCATAAAAAAAAGTTATTTTATATGTATTGGGTGAATTAAGGACAAACCTATAAACGAGCTTTAAGCTAACCAAATGGGTTAACTTCAACGCTTTACACAACTGCTGACATTCAAGGACTAACTAAACTAACTATAGATTAAACCACAATGTGGACGCACGTATACACTATATGGCCCTAAACTACCTAAATGAATCCCAGAATTTTAATCCTTAAATCTAGATGTTTTATGCTGAGAAAATAACACTCGCTGTGCCAAACCAATCTATTATCAAAATTACAAGAAGCACAAACTATTAAGGCACGACTGACGTCATCACTGCTGATTAAGGTGGTTATTTTACTGGCAAATATTGCTATTTTACCGCAAAGCTAAGCTATAAGAGCGCTTGTGGAGACGTTTTATTGTAGCTTTTACAATGACAATAAAAAAGGTGTTGGCTAAAAGGCAGAGTGGATCGGATTAATACTGGGGAAGAAAGGGGGTCAAAGGTCAATAACGTAACGAGGATGACCAGCATGATTTCCATGCCACATTCGGACAACATCACAAATGAAGTCACTACACCTATAGCACTTTACAGCAGAACTGCAGAAGCAACTATTTGCAGTCAATTTATAGACTTTACTGACCATCACTATATATTCGAATCCAATACTGAATGCAGAAAGGATACCAAAAAATCATGATGAAAGGATCCATTGGATTCTCCTCTAAGGAAGGGTATATACTGTACTACACAAAAGTATTATTTTGAAAACAGTTTAAAAAAGCTTTCTATAACCACTGATCAAACAGTTCTTAATGAAAAAGGCAAGTACATCCAGTATATAACTTGTATTAGTTCAAGATCTGACAAAAACAAGTTTCTAAATGCACTTTCTGTCCAGCATTTGCAATAAATATCAGAGCATTAGTTATACTAAATACCAATCAATCTAAAGTGCAATTTCAAGTCTTGCCCTTATTAAAAAAAACTTTTCAAAATCAAAGTTTTCAATAATACAGAGAGCGGTGGAAACATACGGGACTTAATGGGAAAGTCCCGCTTCGAAAGACGTGGGTTGTAGGAGGAAGAGCATGAAAACTTCGGAAAAGCATGACAATTTTAATTTGATTTGAGCCTACCAATCAATAAATAAAATGCCCAGAATACATGGATTTGGTTAAAAAAACAAAGACCAAGTATAGGCGCCATTTTAATGACAGTATAAAGCGCCCTCTGCTGGATGAAAGGCATCAGCTCTCATGAAACACGTAGACGTGCATGTCTTAGAGGGCGCCACCATATTACAGTGTCTGCTGAAATCTATGGAAAGATGGCGCTAGCTAAAATGTATTTGGCAAACGTCGTGATTTCTTCAATATGGAAACTTTTGCCATTATTATTTTCCCAGTTTGGTCCGTACTAAAATAGCCACCTATGGTATTTGCCATGGTCCTATGGCACCATCTATGCTGACCACTAAATAACCCATACTAAAATAGCTGAAAATTGTGGGGTGTTTTTTGGTCAATTGGGGCATTGTGGGAGTAATTTTGAAAGGTAAGTAATGTTACCATTTCTATGAAACTTTAGCGTGGATAATGAACCAAAATTTGTTTTTACAATAAATACAAATTCCCACTAAAACTTGAAAAATATCATGAAATAGGCCTATTATAATTCACTATTTTTGAAAACTGTGCAGTTCAATTTCGTAGTTGCATTGAGCTCTACAAAATGAGGTCCAAATCCTGCATCAGTTTTTGAGCCCCCATTGAAATGTGACAACCTTGTCCAGTCTATATACTGACCTAATTGGTCCAATCATGCCTTTTAGAAATAAAATGAAAGCTTGGCCCTATTACGTCCCATTAAGGAAAGATTTCATTCAGGTAATTTTCTCAGGAAAATTGCAAAATGTAAAAGTCTATTTTGCTTCTCTGGAATACAGAGAAGGCCAATTTCCTTTTTTTTTATATCACTATTAGCAACGAGACGTGCTTCATATAATACTAATATGATTTCTTGATTCAATCAAAAGCGACAATTGCAAGGCCCCAAAAGTGTCATTTCTTAATTACTAGATTTTTTTTTCTGACACTGCACTAATAAGAAGCCTTTTTGGTAGAACAAAATTGCTCTATAATACAAAAGTCCTATAGAATAGTGTAGAACATAACCAACTGCATTGGGAAATACATTAAAAGCATTAGTTGCTGACCACACCAAGTGCTGACCCTTACGTCCCTCGATATAAAGACAGACAGTCCAAATTGCACATAATGCATTAGCTCGCCATTAACAGTCAACGAACAAAGCTTGAATAATCGTCATTTCCGGTCAAACCAGTGGTCAATTGCATTAATGTGGCCTATTTCTCCTTCTGTAGACAAAATGTGGGTTTATTCACAATTCCAAGTACTTTTCTTCACAATTTTCTTTTCTGGTCTTTTGATTATAAAAACATTGATGTTTTTAATATACGCAAGTGTATTTTGATTCATCAAAGGGAAAGTCTCACCTTGTAGCACGTATTAATTAAGTTGTTTACACTTATTATATATGAATGGCTTCCCCCCCAATAACAAGTGCAGCGAAGTTGCCGTATTGAAGAAATCACGACGTTTGCCAAATACATGTTAGACGCCATTTTTCCACACATTTCAGCATACACTGAAAGTTGGTGGCGCCCTCTAGGGCAAGCATGGCTACGTGTTTCACGATAGCTGATGCCTTTTATCCAGTAGAAAGCAAAAATACTAAAAAGGTAGAGAACTATCAAATCTAGTACATCTTGAAAGAAATCTTTTCGAAATTATTATTTCTTTTTTTTTTTTTTTAAATTTTAATGCATTAAAATGACAATAAAAAATTGACCAACTCACAGAAAAAAATAATAACAAAATAACCATTTAATTTTTTGCAAAAAGCGATTAAACAATGCTTTAGCTGAATAAATTTTCTAAATTTTGGTATGTTTGTCATTTCTCTAACATTTGAATTTTTTTAGGAATTTAACTCGAAAATCTTGTTTTGCAATTTAAAAAAAAAATACAAATAATAGAGAAATGTGAAATATACCAAACGTTAGCAAATTTATTCAGCTAAAACATTGTCCAATCGTATTTTGCATAAATTAAATGGTTATTTTATAATATTTTTTTCCCCGTGAGTTGGTCAATTTTTCATTGTCATTTTAATGCATTTACATTTTTTTTTTAAAAAATGAATAATAATTTCGAAAAAAATTCTTTTAAGATGCACTATATAGATCTGATAGTTCTCTACATTTTGGTATTTTTGCTTTCTTTTTACTACTTTTAGTTACAAAATAATTGAGAAATTCAATTTCTATCGTATCTCTTTGAATACATGCACTGAAGGGATAGTTTTCAATTAACTCCGCTAGTTGGCAGTGTTGCATTCACGCAACAGGCGGATAGGAAGATTCAGTTTTCAAAAATTTTCCCTTTTAGTCTAATTACCCCCTCAATGTCACAAAAAGTTTGCAGATACCCTCCCTTAAGAACAAATGTAATTTATGGGCGACCCCTTATTCATTAAACTGAACATTAAAGAATTAAAAGTTTATGCAAAAATGCATTTTTTATACTTCATTGTAATTATAAATATATATATACATTAATAGGTTTTCCCAAGAACCCAAACTGTAAATTTAATGAGTTACAACATCAAGGCAATGTTTATGTGCAGCAATTTTCGTGTAATAATTAACCAAATTCTCTAAGGACAATAAAAAAACAATTAAATCAGACTTTTTTTCTTGTTTCGCTTAATTAAGTTAAGAAAGTAAATCAAGTCTACTGCGGTATACATGCACAATATATAGATTATTCTAGTCCTATAAAAAGTACAGCATAAGGAATCCATCCAACACTAAAGTTTCGATCAATTTATATTAAAGCCAAAATTAATTGAATTTAAAATCGAGTCAATGAGCTTTCCTCTTTCTTAAATTTATAACCTTAAGTAATCAATTTAATGTGAAAAAGATATTGCCTTATTAATAAATATTCCACATTAACCTGCGCCCCTACACTATTAACATACAGGGAGCCACGAAAATAATAAACACATTTATAATTTTCAAGAAGGAAAAACAGCATGGACTTAAATCTTTCTAAATATATGCTAGAAAGGCAATATTTATTTGCACTTTTGTATTATAAAAATCTGTTTCATGAACTTATACTAACTATATGGATACTTTACTTTGTGGATTATATCATATATATAGAAACTTCCATAAAAAATAATAGCTTCCATCTTTTGTGTAAACATTTCTTGATTTTTCCACATGGAAAGTAAGTGTATAGGCTTAGATATTCCGTATATATTACATTACAGTATGTATACATTGTGTATTTCTGTAGCATATAAGAATGCTTTCATAGCACCTTTCCATGAGATTATATTTTCATTAAGATAGCACATTCATGCCAACCCCTCAACACATGGATTTCAACTCAATCCCACATACACCTTTAATCTCATATTTTTGAAAATAAAAAATCCCATCAAGAAAGGCAATTCTGCCATTCAGGAAACTAAAAACAATATTACTTCAAACGATACCTTAAATACACTTATTTCAAGTGGTAAAAAGGCATTTGAGAAGCAACTTTAGAGTCCATACACGATACACGGTTTCAAAATTAACCTTAAAGGGAAACTATCACCTTGTAACAACTAATTTTTAAATGGTAGACATCAAGCTAGATATGAATGTCAGTGGCAATAATAATTGCAGCAAAGCTTCCATATTGAAGAAATCACGATATTTGCAAAATACACGTTAGGCGCCATTTTCCATAGCAGTAAGACGTGGTGCGCCCTCTGGCACATATATGTCTATGGGGAGCTGATGCCTTAATTCAGTAAATGGCGCTCGCCATATCACTAAAATGGCGCCAATTTGGGCTTCAAATCCAGTTATTCAAGTATTTTTAATTATTGATTGGTGCACTTAAATGAAATTGTGTTTTCCATGGATATTATTAATTTTCAAGCTCTTTTTTCCTGAAATTAACATGTTTCAAAGCGATAGTATCCCTTTAAATGCTTGAGTATTTCAGAATTGCAAATTAACTATATACAGACGAGATTCTGTAAATTAATCATAAATCTATAGGATTTTCACATCAATAATGAATGCAATTATAAATATCGTTTAAATTGGCAATATACAATATTCATTCAATTGCATTATTGCTCATATGCTACCAGCGCCTAGGGCGGCAACATGGTGAAAACAGGGTTTATATTCAATCTGAAATCAATATTGCTTACAGAATGTTCTCATTTCCCATAAGCTATTCTGGTATAAAAATAGTATTAATTAAATGAATAAGCCATATCAATGGTTTTGCCTACCTTTAATGTTCCAAGCAGAAAAACATCATGCAGGGCAAATTCGAAGAATCACACAGGAAATCCAAGATCAGTTTAAGAAAATCCATGGATCAAAATCTGCAAAGAAACAAATAATAATGAAATCTGAGATGAAAGCACAAGAAGAAAACAAAGGCTCAAACACATATTGTTTGGAGATTTAAAATAAACTCCATGAATGCATACATGCATATATCAACGAGTTGCAAATCGTAAAATATTTTATTTAAACAAATCAAACAGCAATTATAGGAATTAAACCCCATATTGAATGCACGGACTGCTTTAACAGAACCGAAACTTTAAAAAACTCAATCTTATATATGCAAGATCACCCTAAGAAAATGTTTACTCAACGATATAATAGAAATAAGAAATAAAATTTCACAGCCATTTTCAGCTTATTTATTTAATTAAAAATTAAATGCTCAGATGAAAAACTTGGGTTTTACTCGATGTCCTAGCCGACGTCATGAGGCAGCGCCTTGCGCCAGCTCCCATCACTGACTCCGTCATGCACACTGGGAAAGTAAGGCGTCACCGTATTACGTCACAGATCAAGCAAAATGCACGGATTTCAGTAACATTTAAAAATTAAGATAAATCCCTGACTTTTCAGGTTGTGATGAACCCAAGCATAAGATAAGCAAAATGGCGCCTGACTCCAGCAGGCCAGCAATACCATAAAACCCAGAAGCTAACATTGATTGCTTATCTTCAGGGGCATGCACATGCTTTGATAAAAATCTCAAGATAATAAAAGAGAAATGCGAAATTTATTATCGTGTTTACAACTACGGTCCTTATAATACTTCCATTGGTGTACAGTGGTGCACCAAAATGCGCAGTTCAAAATCCCCTTACGCCTTCCCCCAACCCACGCTAAAACAAAGCCGCTGTTCCCTATAAACTCTTGCGAGTAAACACGTTCCAATTAAGTTAATTAACGCAATTACGCCATGAATTATTTGCCTATTCATTTACATATAAAAAAGACAACAAAGCTTCTACTTCTGGTCTCCAGCAGCTGCAACGTGGCACCACGTGACCAAAAATTGCGTTCAAATTTCGCTTTTCAATTGCCAGGATCAGCCATGCATTGCACGCCAGAAAGCTCAAGCAGAGAGAGAAAAAAACAATTGAAATTCAAGTATTATAATGTGAGCAATGCAGCATTACAAAATGAGATGGAAATATATATACGAGGCAAACTGTACAACAAGATTTCGCATCACGTGGTATTTTTTTTACTCCGTAGCTCAGCACTTTCTGCTGCTTTCTGAAATCACTTTGGTAAAAGCAATATACATGTACAGATGATCAGGAGCAGCAGCAGCAGAATGAAAATGCTCTCTCTCTCTCGTTTGGCACACAGCCCCAGTATAGATTTGTGAATTATTAACTTAATCTTGACCACTTCAGCCTGCATTATTGAATGTTCAGCGAAATATTATGACACCACGAAATATGCGAGCTAAAAATATGACCCAAAATGTAAACTGATTCCGAGTAAACAACAGTAACCGCAAAGCACATGCAAACAACTTGGTGTGAGGATATACTATAGTGTACTGGCAAGAAAAAGGTAAAAACTTTTGTTTCTATCCATAAATTCTCGAGGAAAATATATATTACAGGGATGTGGGCAAGGGTACCTAATTTTGTTTTACGTTTTCGCATCACAACTTTCTTATTTTTAACACAGGGTCTAACTTTTCACTTAGATTTATTATTCATCTGATTAAGGGCCAATTGTACCAACCACAGTTAAGTCTTAACCCTGGGTTATTTTGAACATGTGACTGATTTGGGCCAATGAAAATTCAGGAAAGTAGAGGAAACCTAAGATTAACAGTGGGTTAAAGTTAACCCTTGTTTGTACAATTGGCCCTTAGAAACTATAGACTGAATATTTAGCTGTTAACATTTTGATTAGATCCTGTCATATCATCCTGCCCCATCGCATATGAAAAAGTTTCTGCAGAATCTTTTTTCATAATTTATTTTGACCAATTTCTCTGCAGAAAAGTTTACAATTATGTTCTGCAGAAAACTAATATAAGAAATTAAGAAATTAATAAAATAATTTATTTTGACCAATTTCTCTGCAGAAAAGTTTACAATTATGTTCTGCAGAAAACTAAGCTTCATCACAATTTCTGTTGAAGAAGATCATGTTTTAGATACGTTTAAGCAGCTTACATTATTGCAGAAAATAATTTAAGTTTTCCGTAGAGAAATTAGTCAAGTTATTTACGAAATGCATTTTCTGCAACTATAGGCACCGTAATATTTATTTTCAAATAGGATAGTTTTAATTCGCACTTCAGCCGCTTTCATATTTTTCCAAGTCTTTAGTATTAAGTATTTAGTTTTCTTTAAAATTTTCACATTTTTCACACAACAAGTCTGTTTTGTTTCTTTACATTTTTTCTGAAATTTCAAATTCTTGACAATATATCATAACTTTCTCGCATTTGTCACAGCCCTGTATTAATTTAACGGTATAGTATTATACATCCTGTTATAATAAATTAAGTTCAATATTATTTTTAAGATAGTTGCAAGATGGGTTACAGCAATATATCGTCAGAAATGCTTTTAGGTTTTATTTTTAATGATTAAATATAAACAACTTCCTAAAATCTTAAATCCAAAAAAGTACTATCTAAATTGAAAAGAAATATGTAAACATATTCAACACAGTATGTGTATAATGTATATTTTCTTATTCTAAAAAAAATATATCTTATATGATCAATCCATATTTGTTTCACAATCCAAAAACAAAATGAGATATAACGTCAAAAGATTTCTTTTCATAAATAAATAAACTAAAGATTTTTTTTGCCAATAGATTCTATATAATCTATCAAGTTGTTAAGATATGTCATTAAGGGCCAATTGTACCAACCACAGTTAAGTTTTAACCATGGGTTATTTTGATCATGTGACCAATTTATGCCAATGAAAATTCAGTAAAGTAGAGAAAATCTAAGCTTAACAGTGGATTAAAGTTAACCCTTGTTGGTACAATTGGCCCTAACTGTCTTAGCATTTGGAAAACGCATTTCTGAACTATATATGCATGGGTGGATTTAAAGAGATTTTTCAGCATTAAAAACATAATTAATTTTGCATATTACTTATTCCTCATTCCATTGTTTCTATAGGGAATAAACAGTAGGTGTATATAATCATAACACCGATAAACCATTTAGTCACAATACCATTATCAAGAATTATATATCTTGATGCACATAAGTCAATTGAAAACAGAACAAAAGCACTTCCGATGACGTCACGACCACAATGCAAGGCGTTATAAACAAAAAGATTAACTATATAGTTCTTCCATTTCAAAAGATTGATTATTAATACAGGTCAATAAAAACCATTACCAAATATGTTAATTTAATAGATTTAAAGAAAATGAAAAAATCTATACATAGCTATAGTGATACCGAGCAAAAGAACGGCGTAAATATTCCATTACTGGGAATTACAAGTCAATGGAAATTTACGCCATTCTTTTGCTGGGTATCACTCTGCTATATCCTTCTAATTTACGGTAATAACAATTTTTAACATTTTAAACATTTTACAAAAAAATCCTATATTTCTGACATTTTCGGTCTGTAAATTTGGCGTTACCAAATGCAATGATAGATGGCATCATGAGTCTATGACAAATAGCAAGGGGTGACATGTTTGTCTATGAAAATGCTAGTTGATGGTTATTAATCATAGATGGCTCTGTCGTGACATATGTGGAATGCTGTAAACAACATGTCAAAATATTGGGCAGTCAGTATATGTTTATGGCATGCATGTACATCACATCTCCACATTTACGACTTTTGCCTTGACAGTTGAAAGGTCGTTTATTTAAAGTTCTGAATTAAATTGCAAAAGTTCATCTAATGTTAAATAAAATTTTCGTCTATAAAATAGCGATCACCCTATCCTTATAAATCCTTGCCATCAGTCAATTTACGAGTAGTGCAAAAAAATGTCAAAATCTGAAATGAGAATCTGATAAAATATGTGATTCGGAAATAATTTCATTAGTTGACTCGAATTCATATATTCCACCGAGGGTTCATAACACACGTTAGCACCATGTTTTTCATCAGAATTTAATGGGAAAAACATCAAATTACTCGTATCTCACTGCATGAATTACGAGCCGTACATTTATATAAGCTTATATCGATACGCGGGAATATTTGTCGACAAATAAATCTATCTTCAAAGCATAATTATATGCACATTACACCCAATTTACACGTATGTATCTAAATTCGCATCTCCACCACCATGAGGATTGGGGAAAATGCTTTACTTTAACGCATTAGGAAGAGCCCACCGTCCCGCCCCCCTTCAACCCTCGCCAGCCCATAATTTGCTTATCTAAATACAAATTCTCAAGGCAGAGGTGACAATAGATTTCGCCCTTATCTCAAATTGTAGCAAGCCAAATTTAACATTTTGCATAAAACTGAATGCGTCTTTCTTTTCTAAATGAGCTGAACTGACACTCTTTCAGGTGGGGGTATTTATGTTTCAAAACTCTGAAATTGCAATACTTCTCTATAGGGCCATGGGCATCTACAGGATTTTTGCCTAGGATGGGGGGAAGCATGTCTCTCGTTCCCAATTGTCAAAGAAATCGGGAAGTGCCCCCCCTTCCCCAATACTTTGTCTTTATAAATATAATGCAGCTCGTATACAATGCTTTCAGCCATCATAACTAAAATTTTGGGGCGGAGCTAGTGATGCATACTTGTTATTCACTCTTTTTAAAAGTGAGAAAAAAATTTGAAATGGAAAAAAGTTATGGTTTGAAATTAGCATATGCAATTTTTTTTAGCCATTAAACTTGCTATCAAGCAATAACTTTCTTCATGCACTATATATCGATGGGTTACTTCAGAAGTAGCGAATAAGCCAAGCTTTTAAGAGTTTTTTATGGAAAAAGGTGTAACTTAATGTTAAAAGGCTGAAATTTGGCGAACAGATACAAGAATACATGTATTTTATAAAAAATGTGCTAATTTTTGTTAAATAACTAAATTTGTAAATTAATTAAGTAATTTGAGAAAAGAAAGGCTTAAAAGTGCACATTCGCATAGTTTGACTTTAATTGATAAAGTTAGCAGGAAAGCGAAATAAATTAAGTGTGAAGTAGATAAATGTGCACAATTGAATACAGCGAATGCAAAAAAAATTAAAAAAATTAGAGAATATTGTCATGTTCGCTACTTGTATTGTTATAAAAATCCAGGCTACGGGAAATTTTTAAAGATAAACTAACGAATGGTACCATCCACTACTAATTTTGAGGAATGATGTAGATTGTTCGATATTCGCTACTCTTCACTTCTGTAACTATAACAATTATTGGTTAAATTAATTTCTGTAATTTTAAGTAAATTTGAGACACTTCCAGAATCACAAAACTCATTTTTGACAAATTAACTCATTCGCTACTTTGAATTAAGCCATCGATAAGTTACATAATTATACTAATACAGGCGCGCAGCCAAGGGATGGGGGGATTGAGGATTCAAACATCCCCATCCCCATGACCAACATTTCGCCTATGATAACCCCTATTTAAAAAAAAATCGTCAAAATTTGGGGGTTTCCACCCACAACCCCCCCCCCCCCTCCGCGCCCCTGTACTAATTATTTCCTAGCAGCGCTTAAATATGCATAATCTATGTCATATATGCTGATCTATAGCTTTTGAGGTTAGTAAACATAAAATGTCCTTCAGCAATATTGCAAATTAAACTTTTATAATATAAACAAATACATATAGACATATATTTCAATATACATGCAGTTTTCTTAAAATAACAAAGCGATAATATATATATCCTATACGAAGCTTCAATTATGAATCGCCTAAAATGTTTATGTTGCTTCATGATTATTTATGAAAGTCTCATGGACATATTCCAGAAAGCATCACATGAAATTACAAGATAAACAACATGGGACGATGTTTACTTAGACCCTGTGCATGTGTGCCATCTTCATTATATGAATTTTCATTTTTATTTTAAGTTTCCAAAATATCCCTCAGACTCCGATTAATTAATAATAGTTTTCTATATATAAAGACTTAAAAAAGTCTAAAAAAAAAATTGCGCAGAACCCAACTGCAGGCTTATTTAAGCATAATCATATTACCTATAGAGACATTTTATAATATAACTATATTTTTCAAGACATGAAAGCTTCTGTGAATAAGTAATTTTTTAATTTCTGTAAATCTGGAGTTACAAACTACTAAATTATTTTTCTGTACATTCTCTGCATGCCATGGGAAATATAGTTCAAGTTTAACACGGAACTTATACACGTGCATATTCTATAGAAACTTATTTAATTTCTCACGCGCGTGCAAGTCTCGTGCCCAAGTGATTCCAAAGCTCAAGTTAAAGGGAAAGTCCCACTTTGACAGAAATTGGTAGGAAGAAGATAGGCGCCATTTTACTGACAGTGTGTAACTAGTCTGTGTGTAGAACCCTCAAAAGGCATCAACTCTCATGAAACACTTACACTTACATGACTAGATGGGGCCACCAACTGTCCGTGTTGGCTGATATCTATGGAAAAATGGCACCTAACATGTATTTGTCAAACGTCGTGATTTCTTTAATATGGAAACACTGCTGCACTTATTATTGTTAGTCATTCATATCTAGTATCGGACCCGTAGCTATAGGGAAGAGGGGGGATGGTAGGGGGGTCATGCCCGCCCTAAATATTCCGTGGCCCCCCTAAAATTTCGGAAGTGGACCGTTTTATTGTAGTTTATTCCATGCTGGCCCCTCCAAAGGTTTGTAAAGTCCCCCTAAATACATTGGCTGGCTACGGGCCCGTCTAGTATATGTTAACTTAAATATTGTTTGTTACAAAGTGGGACTTTCCCTTTAAAATGCAGTTCCCCTAATGCCTTGCATTTACTGACAGCCATGTTTGCTGCCAAGTCCATATAGTACGGCACATAGAGCCTAAAAGACTCGTAGCCCAAAATGGGAAAATGTCAACAAAACTAAGAAAAACTGGCATTGACATTGGTGTATTATTTGCATTTAAAATCTATTCTATTTAAAGTTTAAATAAATTTTATCCTGATATTTTTCGAAGAAATTGCATTACTTCCAATTTACATTTCAACAATAGGGTTAATCCACTCAATATGGTTTCTTCCTATATTTCAACTTCAATGTTAAATGTATTTAGGGGAAAAAAGGCCATATTCTAACAATCAATAAACTAACTAAAAATCTAATTTATATTCAGTCAAAAGAAAACTTCAAGATTTTCCATTTTACCTTAAGGTTTGATTGTGAATTTTGGCACAACTTTTTCTATAGGTCTTGGAGGGAAAAAAAAGAATAGATAGACTATCGAGAAAATATATACCTTATACTGGAATATTGGAAAACTATTAGGCTTATTTACGGTCTATGTATAAGTCTATATGGTAACTTTTTCTAAGAAAAAGAAAGAAAATAGTGATTGATGAGTTCTCGATCTTTTTTCTTACAAGCGAATATAATGCCTAACAAGAAATCAATTTCGTCTTAAGACACGTTTTAATATATATTTTGCTGGGTTACTGTCAACAATTCATCGAAGCATAACTGTGTATAATGGACATTTAAAGACAGAAAGATAATAGGTCCTATATACTCAATTCAGGGTGAACTGGCAATTATAACAACAAGGCCTAAAAATTACTATTCCTGAGCAAGTTAATGTAGCAGAAGATATAATAAATTGAGATTTGCAAGTCATTTTGTATTTGTCAATTTAACAAATTAAGGTTGTCAACAAAAACATGATATTGTTTACTTCTGCATTTAGATCTTATTTTATACTCTCAAAATTAATACCATTACTTCAATTCAATATATTTTCAACATGCATTTGAAATTTAACACCAACCAATACTTGATTAAAAAATATCCATTTGTTAAATAAACGATGAGAAAAATGTAATGCTATGTATAGCAAATTTTGATTTATACATAGCAAAGCAAACTGCAAAAGTGTCAACAGAAGGCACTGCAGAAAATTCAGTTTGAAGATGGTTTTAATAATAAAGATAAAGCTACATTAACTAGCAAAAGTTCTGGAATTGAAGAGCTGAGATCAACAACCACAAGAGTCCAGATTTCTTGTTTTGAGGCGTTTAAAGAAACTCGATATTTATTGCATAAAAATTAAGTTATTTTAAAATTCTGAGCTAAATTTTTAGGATAGAAACTTGCACTTTGGGAATCACCGTAATCCATTTCGGTTATCTCAAATGGAATCTACTTATTTGGAGACCACCTTAACTTTATACCCAAATTTGGGTAGTTTTATAATACCCAAAATTTGGTGATTGCATGATTCTGGCATTTTTCATCTTCAGTGGCAAAAATGATCAACTTTTTCCTATCTTACCCTAACTTTTCATGATTAAGCAAGATTTTCTTACACTTTAGCAGACACTTTAGCTATTCTATTTTAAGCATATATCTCATTTTCAGCAAAAATGTACTCATGTGGTTTTTGATCTCAGCTCTTCAACAACCGCTAGAACTCAATATTCAATCTCCTCAGAAAATTTGTCATTTTCCAAAGATGCATGCATGGCGACCATCAGGTGACTTGTCAAGAATGCCCCAACGTCACTGCGCTGGTATTCCTGCAAAGTCCTCTGAATTTTAATGAGCTCTATACAATTAGCTCAATGCAAAGGACTTAGCAGCTCGCCAGTTCATTTGCATTAATTTAGGAAAAAGGAAACACCCCAGGGCTTTCTTACAAGCTATTTACATAAAAATAAGTAATACAAAGTCAAAAATTTACCCGTTCACATAATATAATAACAGCTTGTAACAAAAAATGATTTAGTCTTAAAAAATTATGAAACGATTTTGTCATAAGCTGGGTTCACACTATATACATAAAAAACTTGGTTATATTACAAATTTGGTTATAAGTTTGTTATACAACTTGTTATAAACGTTAAATATCACGAGTTATTTAATGATTCAAAATGGATTATATACAAAGAAAAATGTTAAATAACATCACGTTATATGCCGGTATACGGGTTTCTTCGCTTTTTGTAACAAGTATTACAAGTTGTATAGCTTTGCTATGTGGGTGGACCCAGCTATAAACTTACAACCTTCCAATTAAGTACCAATGTGATGTGGTATTAGCAGGGGGTCACATCGGCCATAGACGTAATGTTAAAATATGGAAGCTAGTTTTAGAGTGGGTGGAGCCTATAAGCGGC
>JAQIXP010002194.1:0-15752 GCA_034700285.1 Proteroiulus fuscus | reverse complement strand
TCCATTTTAATTATAATTTTTCACGCTCTTTTTATTAAAACCAACTTGTTTCAAAGTGAGACTGTCCCTTTAAAGTTCCATAGAACATTTTCTTCTTAATGTCCTTGCAGAAGAAAAGTGATTTTCACCACGATTCTGCAGAGACATGCAGAATGTATTAATCTACAGAAACCTTTAATAAGATGACGGTCGCAGAACATTTTTCAGCTAGAACTTGGCACCCAATTCTGAAATGCATTTTCAGCAAAAATTGTTCCATTTAAATTTCTTATGGGAAATTATTAGCTAATGGTTTAATAACACATGCAGACCAAAAATCACATTAGTCATATTGAACCGTTAAAAACCAAACAACACAGCAGAATACGAGCCTATAGTTCATGAGGTATAAATTGCCAGATCTATTTTCTGCATCTGAATAACCAGAAAACTTATGCATGTTTTGAAAAACCAAGGCTCTACTTTTAAAAAACTTTAAATCGTCTTTGTAACATTCATCTGACTCTTAATTGATCTCCTTTTTCAAGAATTTAAACTAGGGCCAACAGCAATTTCAAGCAGCCCAAAACCCTGGAAAAACAAATAGGGAATGTATGGGAAGTTTAACAGCTTGTAAAGTTTGCCGTTTTGATTTTACGCTTGGCCAATGGCTGTTAAAGTAGATCCAGAGGAATATGTTACAACTCCAACCTGACTTCTTGAGCGTCATTAAATCCAAGTCCACTTGAAACAATGTTTGTCTAACTTATGGTCTGTTATACTCCTTGTATGGGGCAATAAGTCTAAAATACTGAAAAAGGAAAATGGAGTAACCACATTGCCTTCACCATTTCACCAAAAACAAATACCCATTTGGAAAAAAAAGCTTGCAAACTAACACTGCAGCCCATACATAGCTGCTTCCTTCCTGTTAAATTTCACCATTGAAGACCAATTTTATTGGTTAGGGCATTTTATTTGTAAAGCTGTGAAGACGTAACCTCCAAATTTACGAGGCAAACTTAGGCCATTTGGATTTCCGCTTGGATTTACTTCCAGAAAAACAACAGTATGGCAGAAGTATAGCTCCATGCCACCTGTAAAAGCAGTGCAATGGATAGCATTTCTGAAGTAATTTATTTCCTGGCATTATCTCATAACTGGCGAAAGTTGATGGGATATTGGCTTATAAAATATTTTCAAAAAAAGTGGGGGATTTTTTTTTTTAAAGGAATGGTATGAGGAATATTTCAAATATAAGTAGAATGAAAACATGATGTAAACTGTGAGCAGGTTTGGTTTTATTTTTATAGTAACTAAGTATTAAAGATTATATTATTTATCAAGCCAGTATAGCACTCCAGAAAGCATCAACCATATATATATGTGATTTCCTCTAAAAGAAAACAATTCTCCCATTGAAAATCCATATTTTCAATGGAAAATCTTTTAACTTAGAAAAATATAATTAAAAAGGCAAGATATTTGTTATCCCTCTAAATATTTTCCATTTTGACAAATATTTATACAAAGCAGTCTATTTATAATCCATTGTAGGCCCATATTTAAGATTTTCCATTCATAAAAAGTTACAGGATTTATGTAAAAAAAATAGTAATGCATAAATTCAATGAAAAATATGTAAAAATAACTTCAACTATATAATGTTTCCTTGTTCAAAATCAAGCACATACCGACAAACAATTCTGTAGAAATGTCAATAATGCTTATGGCATCTCTTCTGGTAATGCGAATTATTATTCTGCAAGAGCCATTACAAATAATTCTAAGAATTTTGCTACAACAAAATAATATATAATTGCTGCAATATAATACTATAAAATAATTGCAAATTATTACAATTTTTCCTCGTCACACCCATGATTACAGAGATTTTTTTCAAAAAGGGGATCAGAAAATCAATTTTCAAGGAAAGATTTTTTAAGGAAATATACAATAAATATCAGCATAAATATACAGCAATTCTTGGAAAATCGAAAATAAAACCGATTTCCTAGCATTTTTAGTTATGTAGTTAACGTACAAGATATAGGTATATCGGAAGTATGATTATTGATGCCATGAGCGTAAATTTTCATATCATCATATTGCTTTTGGACTAATATTATATCGAAAACTGTTCGTAATATCTTAAACAGGGTATGCATGTATATGCAGTGCTGCATACAGCAAGCAGCTTATAGCCATAGTCTTAAATCACATTTTATCGCAAACTCCATTATGGACATTGGAGATGCTCTATATCCTCCAAAAGTATATTTACAGGCTCCAGTCAGAGAATATATTGTCAGAAAAAGTCAAATTATACAAGTCACACTGTATGGCGCCAATTCCGGGATGTCAGATTAAGAACACCGAATAATGATCTTTGTATACAGCTTGTGTGAACATAAGTTAAGCCCCATGTTACAGAAAATCACATTAAAACCGTATTGTGTAGATAACCGAGGCCTCGTTTTCTCCATAAATATGGACCCATTTTTTATTTTTAGCCCATATATACTTAGATGCCTGGCACGAACGATTTAACACTTTTCATGTTACATGAGATATCCGTGCTACCACCAACAAATTCCCATTTATTTTTATGTCGGAATATATATGGTCAAAAAAGTCAACACACGCCCAAATTTATAACCAATGTGCAAATGTAAAAATACATATACATTTATGCACGTTTATGTTGAATTTGATCTTTTATCAATGACATTTCTCAAAAGTACACACAGACACTTTTAGTTATGGACTTATGGTATATTGCAAAATGGCACCAGATCAGTTATATCTTACACAAGCTTAGTTATCTGCAGACATTTCTTTAACCTCATTTCCGAACATGAACTATTAAAAATACACAGAAAATAATATCAAAATGATTAATTAAAAGAAACTCTTCAGTCACAAAACTCAAAACAATTTTTTAAACTTTTTCCCCCTCTAAAAAAATCCCTAAAATTAAGCCAGATATGAAAAAAAAAGACATTCTCCATAAATATTGTATGAGTATATACATTATGCAATTGTTATCAAATTATGGATGGAGATGAAGAGCATTAGTTTCTTCTGGTTGAGAAAGAAAACACCAAGCTTAGTCGCGTATTTATTTAAACTAAATCAGACAACTAAATTATGACATGTGCAATAGTTCACAGGCATTACAAACTGCTTGGATTACGTTAGCTGACAAGACTCGTAATTAGGCTATATCGCTATTTATGAAATGTTAAAATAGGGAATTTACATCCAGTCCACTTTAAAGAGAAAAGTCCCACTTTGTAACAAGTGATATTTAAGTTGTTCACACTTACTAGATATGAATGACTGTGACAATAATTATAGCAGCAGTTTCCATATTGAAGAAATCACCACGTCTGCCAAACGTTCAGCATCATTTTTCAACAAAATTAAGCAGACAATGTAAGTTTGTGGCGCCCTCTTGGACATGCATGTCTACGTGTTTCATGAGAGTTGATGTCTTTTATCCAGTAGAGGGCGCTACATACTCACAGTAAAATGGCGCATATTTGGCTTTGCATTTTCAACCAATTCCATGTATTCAAGATATTTTATTAAAGTTTGGTAGGCTCAAATCAAATTGGAATTTTCTTGATTTTTATAATTTTTCATGCATGCTCTTCCTTCTACAACCCACTTTTTTCAAAGTGGGATTTTCCCTTTAACATACTTCAAGGTTAAACCAATCTGTGGACCTCTGGTCTGTCATCGGGATACTTTATAACTAGTATGATATACAGCAGGTTTGAGGTCTAAATATTGTTGAAAACATATACTAATAAAATATTGTACATGCATGGAAACTTCTTAATTGTTTATAAATCATATACTTCATATCATAAAACATGGTTATTTAACGAAATTTGTTATAAGTCTTTGTACAACTTGCTATATAACGTCATATCGTGTTACTGAATGATATACAATATGGATGATATACCAAGATAAATGTTAAATGACATCATCTTATGTAACTTTTTTCTTCTCTTTTGGTAACAAGTAGTATAACTTTGCTATATAACACGTTTTGAAATAGTGTGGACGCACCTTAATGCGGAAATATTGTTTATTTTTCCTAAAAATATCGAAATATTATAGGTTTTTGTTTTTACTAAAATAAAGGCATATTACAATTTAAATTTTTCAGCATTATACGAATTTGAAAGGATAATTTTTCCCATATTATTATGATTTTAATCAAATTTTTGTGAGACCATAACACATGTCACTATTGCATTTAACGATGACCAATTCAAAATTGTCATTAATAGATTATAATGACATGTAGAAAACTATGTACCGACATGCATTCAATGTTAGCAATAGATATATGACATCCCTTTATAGTGATTGACTATCATTCTAAAAGATGAAAATGGCAAACATATAAGCAAACATATTAACAATTAACCTCATTTTAGCCTTGTATACTAAAAAAAATGAGATTAAAGAACTAATAGTTGCATGTATGCAAAATAGCCTAAGTATAAAATTGAAATTTTATCCTGAACAATATTATTGAGGTATGGACAAAACATAATGGGAAAAAATGTATATTTTCTGCAGCAGCGACTAATTTTGCAATAAAAGGGGAAAACAATCCTCAATTAACTAAACACAAAGGCATATTTTGGAAATGCATGCGTATACATGTTGAATAATTAATGAACCGATAAGCAAATTAATTCAGTTAAATGTCAGCATAGGCATGAAGTCGTATCATTTGCACAAACAATTATGAGATCATACTGCAAATGGAATGAGAATATAGAATGAATTATGATAATTTGTTTGCAGAAACCTTAAATAAATACACGGTTGGAGGAAATTAACGCAATATAATTATAGTGGGTATAGTTTGGATGAGCACAGAGACCCCTATTATTTATCATCAGAAAAAATATATATTTTGGAACAAATGTATTAGCTGAATTCAATTGACGTCACATAATTTCAAGCCCTGATTGCAATGCAACTGATCAACAAAATGTATTAGTCAAATGCCTGATTAGTTTGATTGTTGGCTGAAATACATGTTTATATAAGAGAAAACATCCAAGGGCAAAAATAAATCAAATAATGAATAATAAAATTGCCTTTGAATTCAAAGCACTTGTAAATGTCAACTATATGACTGCCTGCATTGTTGGTTATTTATCTTTTGAAAATTATTTAGTTTCCCTGTTTGGGTTTTACTATAGACGTAAAAACATTCTATTTATATGAAGATTTAACTTTTTACAAGTCTTATCAAGTTTTCACACAATTGTCTAATCAGGATTAAAAATAGTGTGTGATATTTCCAAGAAATCATTCCCTGTGAAAAATAAATATATATTTTTGCAGAAAATGTATTTCAGTATTATTGGTGACAAACATTATATTTATGTTTTGCAAAAACGTAAGCTGCTTAAATGTTTCTGAAGAAACATGATCTGATGCTATAAAAATCGTAAGAAAGCTTAATTTTCTGTAAAAACATCGTGATCATTTTTCTGCAGAAACACGTCCCCTTCATTCTGAAAAAAAAAATTACAGAAACTTTTTTCCTATATTTGGTTTGGCTTTCAGAAGACTTCCAACAGCTTTTCTTGACTTACAATAGCCATGCAGAATCTCAATTTTCACAAACTTTCACAAGGGAACTTCAGTTTACTTTGACTTTTTTGTGATATTTACTAGTTTATAGACTCCCTGCAATTTCAGAATCCAAAGATTTTCCTTGGTTTATGTAAAAATCCACCATATGCATGCCTGCTTTTTGGGCTTTCCATTGAATTGCTGACTTTCAAGGAAGTATATGAATAGTAATAATATAGAATTGTAATTATAGTTTTAATTATCTGCAAGTATAAGTCCTAACATTACTTGAACGTGAATCGTTAAAAAAATTAACTAACTTAACTAATGTATATGATTAATATGTTTACGGAAAAATATATTCCCCTTACAGTAAACACAACAAATTTACATGATAAATTCTCTAGTCAGTTATACGTCTGTATACAGGATGCCATTTAGATAATTGCTGCCCATCAGATCTACTTAATGTATGATAATTTATAGGCCTAAAGCACACTTATTCTTTTTAATAGCACGAATTCATAAAAAATATAAGTTTATCATGTACACTAGCAATCCTTTAATTATGAGAGCATCAAAGCATGATCTAATGTCATCTCTAGCTGGCAATAATACATTTGTTCATCAGACACTTTGCAACATATACATACATTCATGATTTATTCAAAGCTGGCGTGCCTTATTGTTATAAATTTATATTACGAGTACAGGGATGAAAATTGATCTCTGTCACCCGTTAAGTATATATTTACATAAGAACCTTAATTCCTATATAAATTACTAATATAGTCCATATATACGCCACCCTTCCTGACCCTTATTTCTCATTGTCTGTTAAATAATGCATATAAACGACTACTTGAAGATCAATTAAACTGATGATTGAGGCAGCCAATTTGATATTAAGCCACGATATATATATATAAGTTGGGGAATGATATCTTTAAATATACAAAAAAACTGTAAACTAGGAACCCAATTGTAATTTTATAAACATAATTATGTGAAATTAAGCTAAAATAATGTATACATCTAAATTAGGTGTATTTACTAAAACATTATATTTATGCCTAATTATATCATCCTTTTTTGGATGAGAAGTATGACATTCTTTTATAAACTGCAGATATTTTTATTTATTTAAGATGACTACAAAGCAGGACTTTTGTACTAAGCATAGAAATTTAAGTAAATTTTAGAAAATGACAAATTTTCATAATATGCAAGAAGAATTTGACCAATTCTATATACCTACATGGGGCAATTGCATTATTTTGTCATAAAGCAATAATTTGAATATCCTCATGAAAAAAAATTTATAATTTTGGATAAAAAATATTATTTTTATATTAGCCTATACCAGAAGTATCATTGTTTATGACTTTATATGACCTGGTAGACACCATGAAGTACATAAACTAAACATACAAATATAACAGGTGACTCAATTAAAACTTAAGAAAGATAAACTTCTTTAAAAAAAAATATAATTGGCATGGTTTATATAAAAACAGAGACGTAAAAGAAATATAAAAACGTGTCTCATTTTGATCACTGAAGTTGAAAAATGCCACAATCACTGTGAGCAAAATTTTGGGTATATAGTACCCAAATTTGAGTATAGTTTTAAAGTGGGCTCCAAACAAGTATAGATTTCATTCAAGAGAATTCAAATGTAAAGGTAAATAAATATACCAAAGCACAATTTTCTACCTTAAAAAGTAGGCTAAGGATTTTAAAAAAACTAATTTTAATGCAATAAATCTGGATTTTCTCTATAAATGCATTTTTCTCAAAACAAGATATCTGGACTCATGTGGTTTTTGATATCAGCTCTTCAATTACAAACTTGTTATCAGCATTTTAATAGCAATGAGAAACTATATCACAAGGGAGCAGTTATACCATGCATTTCAGTGACATGGATAGTATTTTGAAAAAGGGTCTAGACCTTGTAATTTAAGTCAATTTAAGGTGAATCAATTTAAGTCATGAGCAAGGGTCGTGGCTTGTATACATATAAGCTGGTCAATGTTAACAAGCGAACACATAAGAAAAGTTGGGTAAAACTTGGTAATCCATTTTCTTCGATATTCATTCGCTCTGGTCAAGTTGGCCAAGTAAACATCGTCGTTAATCAATTGCGAACTAAGTTAAAGGCCATTTGGAGAAACGTACGGTTTTGCGGCCAAACGCGTGATGTTTCAACAAATAAGTTACTTTTCCTAATATTCATTATAGCTTGTCGAAAGAAGGATTAACACGAAAATCCTCTGAACTTTGTCTGTATATAGATGTACTGAAAATGGGCATGGATAAATCAATGTATGGCCAAAGTGGCAATTCCAGTTCTAAACAAGGACTTATATTATTATCTTTACTCAGAAAATTGGGAAGCAAAAGCTTGAAAACAATCCAGCCTGATTGTTAAATTCTAATTAGTGCATATGTCAGGATGTCTGGTCAAATCCAGTAACAAATTTCCATGACATTTCCAGGTTTTCCAGACAATTTTTCACAAATTTCCAGACCAAATAAAAGTAATTTTTAACTCATTTTTACTGACATATACAACTAAAACTGCAATATTTGGCAACTACCCTGGGCCACACCCACAAATTCAATTTTTTCCGATCCAAAAATACTTTTCATGGCCTGCAGGCGAAAATCTGAAGGCCTTTGTACATTACTGCAAAAAAAAATGACAGAAAATGACGGTAAAAACTACCAATAGTGCCTAATTTTCCATTTTATTTAGATTTTCCAGACACAGATTAAATTTCCATGACATTTCCCCGACATTTTCAGACACTACTGATTTCCATGACATTTCCCTGACATTTCCAGGTTTTCCAGACGGCCAGACACCCTGATAAGTGGAATTCCATATAAAGCAGGGAAAAAAAAAATCACATTAACGTACAAAATCTTTATTTTTGAAATTAATATTTCAACAAATTAAAAGTAACTTATTAATTATGTATTCAATGAAGTTTACTGTAAATACATTTTCCATGCGGAAATATTACTGTACATGTCACTTTCAGAGATTGCCCATAGTGATGACATGAATTCTGCTTAAATTAATATATACTGAACTTTTATATTTTTTAATAATTTCGAGTTAAAGGGAAAGTTCCACTTTGAAAGAAGATGGTTGCAGAAAGAATAGCATGAAAACTTAGCAAAGGCATGACATTACAATTTGGTTTGAGCCTACCAATCATTAAAAACATGTCCTTTGGTTAAAAATGCAAAGCTTAAGTGAGTGCCATTTTACTGACAGAATGTAGCACCCTCTACTGGATAAAAGGCATCAGCTCTCATGGAACACGTTCACGTGCATGTCCCAGAGGGCGCCACCAAATTTCAGTGTCTGCTGAAATCTATGGAAAAATGGCGCTTAACATGTCGAACATTCGTCAATATAAAAACTGTTCAATTATTATTGTCACAGCCATTCATATCTAGTAAGTGTGCACAATTAAAATATTACTTACTACAAGGTGGGACTTTCCCTTTAACTATATATTCATATAGTGAATTTCAGGAAAAATCGCTGCAAAACCTAAACTAATGTTAATTCAGAAAAGCTTTCAGTGATATTTTTTACATAAGACCATGCAAATACAAGTTATACAAGACAAACTAACATGTGAAGTCACCCAACAACCTGCATCAAGAATTTCAATACAAGACATTTCTAAATACGCATACAGCACCTGGCACCTGGTGAGAGAATTTTCCAAACAAGATTTTCGCTTGGGGAATTTCTCTAAAAGCGAATTTACAGATTTTGGAAATTATATATTTGCATTAAAACTTTATCAAGCGTGAAAAGCTAAAGACTGCAGTTTTTCACTAACTGCGGTCACCTTCCAATAAAAATTCAACCTAGTTGTGTGACATTAACGTGTTCAGTCGTTAGGGTCGTATATCCAGTCTCTCCCCAACCTCCCCCACAATAGGACCTTTAAATTTTAGGCCAAAACCGCTCCCCCCACACCTCACCTTGCCAGAGGTCGTAACCTATTGCGGTGTATACTATACAGGCAAGTAGACCAGGTTAAAAAAGTTAGCAGTTTCTTGAATCCCCGTACGAATTTTTCCAGCGTATATTTAGGGCCTATATATACGTGTATATAAAATGACAGGGAGGTTTCCTCCGGGTATTCAGCGTCCCACTTAAACCAAAATTGATTGAGATTTAATCTGACGGTAGGTTGACCATTCCACCTAAAGTTCAAAATCGATTATATAGCGCTTGCTTGTTTGCGACCCTCGTACATATATATAGCGAAGATAAATGAGTATGGCTATTCACAATGATGGAAAATATGCAGAAGTTTTATAAGCCAGATTTCATCGATTTGCAAAATGCAAATTTTCAAAAAAGCATTAGCCATGCATGCAACTTGTACAAGTGCAAAACTAAATTTCTGACAAAGCACATGAGTAAAAGGAAGTGGATTATAGAGTAGGTGAAAATCTTTTAAACTTCTTATATACACAATCCACTCGAACGGAATTAATTCCCAACACTTTTTGAATATTATGAATAGAAAATTTAGCTAATGCAAAACATTTGCATCGGTCCTGACACCTCAAACGTGGGACTTTTCACAATCTCAGACAATTCCTCGCTTTTGTAATACTTTGTAATTTTATTTTATCCGAGCCAGAGATTTGTAAAACCAGTTGCATGTTTTCTTGAACTAGAATATCCGTGCATTTCTAAACTTAGAACTAGTCCTAAGAGAGTTATTTGCACAAAGCCAGTTTGAATGTTGAGCCTGACTGCCCACACTTTTACACATATAACTATAAAGAAAATGGTTTCTCCAAAACATACTCTTGCTCTCCTATATACAGGCATCAGATGGATCTATGATTAATGCAAAGCAAGAAGTATAAATGGTAGAACCTCTGAGGAACAGACATTGCCCATGTGGTGAATACCAGGTAATCTCCAAATCCCTCGGCATATAATCATCAATCAACTTTAAAAACCTAACTGGGGTCTCTTACTGGTTACAAACGGCTACTTTTCTATAACTTTTCTATATGAGTTTTCGCTATGTGTAATGCAACAGTCCAGCTTCTGTATTCAGCCAGCCAAAGCCTCAATCACGAGAAAAATAACAAATGGCCGAGATTGACCAAGGCTTGGGAATAGTCGCCAGTCTAACCTATCACAGGGTCCGAGTAAAGGAGTATATATGGCACAATTGGACGTGGACTTTTAAGGCCTAAGCTAGGCCATTTGGTGAATCCTTTCAATGGAGAGATGGGGATTTTGGAAAAAATTCTAGGATTAAACTGAAATGACCTAAGCGACAATTTTCAGACAGTGGGGCGTTTAAACAAGTAAGCAGGCAATCCATTCTATTTACAACATACTGGGAAAGAAAATCTAAAACACAAGGCAAGAGTGTATATATATATATAGCCAGTCACATAAACGTATACTGCAGAAAAGGTAGAAAAAGATTGATCTTAATATGGATTTTTTAAAATAAAAAATCTGAACAAATTACATTTTAGAATACATATAGTAAAATAATGAATCTGTCACAAATATCCAACATAAAATTCTGTGCTGAAAAAATGTGATTTAAACCATTCTTTATGTTATTTTAACATGGCAGTACAAGAAAAACTGATATGGGAATGTTAAAATAAAAGTTTAACCAGACTAATACCATAAAGAAAATATTGTTGGTTAAAAAACCTGATTTGGTGCAAACATCTTAGGAGCAGATATAAACATATGGCATAATCTCAAATTTGTGAGTATGTAAGTCAGTTTTCAATATTAGGAATCCCATAGCAACTCATTTGGTATAACAGGGTGTCTGGCCAAATCTAGTAACAAATTTCCATGACATTTCTAGGTTTTCCAGACAATTTTTCACAAATTTCCAGACCAAATGAAAGTTATTTTGAACTCATTTTTACTGACATATGCAATTAAAACTGCAATATTTCGCAACTACCCTGCATTGGCCGCACCAACAAATTCCATTTTTTTCCAAGACCCAAAAATATTTTTCATGGCCTGCAGGCGAAAATCTGAAGGGTAACAAAAAAAATTACAGAAAATGGCACCGCAGGCGAATTTTTTGCTCAAAAAAACTCAAAATGGTCTAAAAAAAATCACCAATATAGTGCCTAATTTTTCATTTAGTTAGATTTTATTTAGATTTTTCAGACACGCATTAAATTTCCATGACATTTCCAGACAATACTGATTTCCATGACATTTCCAGGTTTACCAGACGGCCAGACACTCTGGTATAATGTTATAGTTAAACCTCTACAAAAAATAATTTATATTATTTGGGGTTTACTGTAATATGACCAGGCCATTAGGGCTAATTAATGCTCGATATAGTTACCATATATGTGTGTACAAACCTGATAGTCCGAATGCAATTTTTTTTATTGTGGAAAATGAAATATCATTATATAGGCTATACAGAATTCAAAGGAAAACTTGTATTCTGCATTTCTTACACAAAGTGGCATAATAATAAATGAAGAATTTCTGCAAATGTATAGGAATTTTACTTTTCCATTTCCTGAGCCAAAACTTTTGGCACAAGTTTAAATTAAATCACAATATATATTCGACCCTGCTTTCATCATTTCATCAATACATGTGATTTAAATTGAATTTGTGCAAGCGGATTTAAAAGTTTTCGTTGCTATAGCTACAATTCTGCCCTGTTGCAAGTGCCTAACACAGCAGAATTTTTAAAACAGCTGGCAAGAATCCAATTGAAATCACACTGAATGTTGTAAACAGACACGTGTTAGTATAGGTTACAGATCACGTGTTAGTATAGGTTACAGATACATCCATCAAAATTACTAGTAAAACATATACCTCATTATACAATATTTTACTTGAAAGCATATAAAAAATTTCACTTTGGGTTTGAAATATTATTTTTGAAAACAATAAGTTTTTCCCCGAAAATCATTCAATGGCAAATTTTTACTACCAATTAAGTTCATATAAATCCAGATTATATTTTGATATCATGTGGTCATTAAGTAATACACAAAGCATGAATAATCATAAATTTCAAAAGTTTTCAAAGAAAACCATCTAACGTTTCTTGTCATTTCTGCAAAAGCGCCCATTATTTACTATAGTTAAATATGATACAGCACTATAGTGATCCTATTATACAGTTTTCGTATAATAACTCTCGAAATTTAGTCCTACCTATTATGAGACCGCATTAAGAGTATCCAAACAGAAAGCCCAATTATTCCTTCAAAAGCCAAAAATATACACATGCACCGATTTGCAGCAGTGGCCTATGGCTTCAAAATTTTAAAAACCCAATTGTAAAAATATTTATAAAATGAAGTAGCTATGGTAACATCTTATACTAATTGTCCTGGTAATACCATGAACCCAGCTCACTCAATTGAAATTGAAGCATTATAAAAGGTAGAATTTAGCATATAGACCACGAAAATAGGATATATTGAATAAATATCTCTTGCACACTGCAATTACTGAAGAGTTTAAGACACATATTATTTACCTATAGGGCTAAATTCGTTAATCTCATGCATTGCTACCAACCAAACAAATATAAATTTTGCATAAAAGCATGCAGTACACAACTAAAATTGTAGCACAATATGTTATTGAGCCATATATGCAAAAATGGGACAAAGTTATTTTTTTCAATAATCAGTTAAAAGGAAAAATATATGCCATTATCCTAACGTCAAGAAAATTACAAAAAAGTATTCCTGAATACAAGCATGCTGCAAGAATGTAGGCCAATCCGGTCCAAAGTTGACATTTTTCATAGAATAAACTGTTCAAGGATTCACTCAGACATATAACAAGGCTATACATATTTAATAACGATTCAAATTTGGTTGGTCCCAGCTGATTTTTATCAATATATAGCCCTCTATGTTCTGGATTTGATAAAAGACATTTTTCCAGCAAATATTTAATCCAACAAACTTATTATTAACGAACGTAAGATGCAGTTTCAGAGAAATTATAAAAAAAATAATAATGGAGTACATATATAATGCACAAGAAACTAAGCTCCATATCTATATAAATTAATATGAGTGAAAAGCATGAAATATCCTGTCATTTGTTGACGTCAATGTAGAAGAAGATGATTGTAAACAACCTATGCGCTCCATATATCTTTCTTTCAATTTGTTTTGTAGAAGATAAATTTCTGTTTGTAGGCCCATATAATGCTTAAGATATCTGGTAGATAGATCCCAATTAGTTTGAGATTAGTTCAAAATCGTTGTCATGATCATGGCTGCAATATATTTTGCCGCAAAATTCACAGAAGCACATATTAAAAAAAAATGCCAAAAGTTCTGAGAGTTTTATTTCCTGACAGAAGAAAAAATATATATATTGACTTTCTGCTTTTTTTTTCAGGGATGTTAGGAGGACACATTTGGAGTCTTGGGTCTCCAGAGATGGCGCAGCTGGGGCTAATTTAAAGATGGATTTATAGGAGACATCAATTAGCTTCAACAATAAATTATATTTACTGGGAAAATATATAGGACAAGTGCAGCAAATATATATATAGGATTCTATGCCTTTTTAGACAACCAGCATTGACATGAAGATTAATGGAATTTACATTAATTTATATTTAATTAGTCAACTCAAATTACTCTCATACAAATTCAATTATTGGATATATCAATTAATCCTGTGCAGGAATTTCCTGCCAGGAATATCGAAATAAGTACATGTGTTAAGGATTTCGAAAAATGAAAAATTGCTATGCTAGTTCAATGACAAATTTTAAAGTATAATGAAAATTCATATACGCTCGTATCATAAGTCAAAAATGTTATGCATAAAATGTGAAACAAGATGCATTTCTAAGGGAATAAAATTATTTCAATATAATTATTAAAGGGGACGATTACCTAAAACCTTTTTTAAATTAATAAAAATTCCAATTTGATTTGAGCCTACCGATCTATATAATATATATATAACTAAATAATCTTTGTCCTGAACTTTCCCTTGTCCTGAACTTTTCCTTGTCCTGAACTTTTCCTTGTCCTGAACTTTCCCTTGTCCTGAACTTTTATTTTTTGAAATTTAGGAAAGTTTACCCTTAAAAATAACGTTTTGTCAACAAAAAAATGCATTCCCCACTAGTTTTCAAATTGCAATGCAATAACACTAAGAGTGAGTATTTTAAATCAAATAATAAATGAGCGACATTCATGCACACAAAAATTGCAGGCTGTAAAAATAGCCAAAGTCTTAACAAATGACCGAAACAGCCACGTTTTCCACATTATTTACAGAAAAGATTGAACCAATGGCAAGCTTCCTGAGTGAAATGGGCTCGCAGGTTAATATAGGCGTATCTAAAGATTTTTTTTCTTAAAAAGACTTTTATAGATCAATATAGAGGAAGTGACAACCTTTTCTTCTAATGATGCACTCGATATACGTGTGATGTGAATAGAGACAAATTGAGATGTGTAAAAGGAAAAAATAATGTAGATGGAAACCAAAGAAAAAGCTTTAACAATTGGACATTCTCTGAAGTAGGCCTGCTCACAATTACACGTTGCAAGAAACAAGATTCAGGAAAAAAGTCAGTTTTAATTGCATGCAAGAAAGCTGACAAACACAAATACCAATCCCATTGATATTTTACAAATCCAAAAATAACTAAATAAATAATATAACAAACAAGAACAACCCTATACAATTCTATAGCATGGCACAACCACGCAGAATCACAGTAAGAAACTAAATCCCAGACTCAACCAGGTGCAACTAAAGAGAATTCAGGATTTAGATCTTATTTAAAATTTTGCACACCCAAAAAGAACTTTTGATATAAAGAGACATTGTTCCCATTTAAAAACAAGATGATTTTAGGAAAAAGAAAAAAAGAGCATGAAAAATTAGGGTTGACATGGAAAAAAATGAGATAATTATACCATTGTGATCCTGGAAGTGTCCCCAATGAACCTAAAGTTACTGAAATTATTTTAACCAATAATCGTTAAAGTTACAAAAGTTAAAAGTGACGAATAAGCCACAACCTGTCATTTCTAAGAGTTAGAAGTGGTGAATAGTACAATTTGTCAGTTTACATTTTAAAAAT
>JAQIXP010002193.1:0-15753 GCA_034700285.1 Proteroiulus fuscus | reverse complement strand
AGCCGCCAAACATTGTCAGATTCGTAAATTTTACGTATTTTAAAATGTAAATTCTACTGAAATTTTTTACAGTGTATTTAGTATAATGTGTATATAGCCAGTAAACTTCAATTTTTATGAGTTGCAATATTACACCTAGTGGCTAAAAAAGAAACTACAGGCTACAAATGGGAATAGCCCATCTGAAAACAAGTGCTTTCAGATGGTTTAAGGTAAAAGTTATACTGCATCAGACTACTACTTATTATTTTTCTCTGGTTAAGTCAGGCAAATCCCATCCACTGACTAGTCTGCCAACAAGTGGTTGCACTAGACGACGGAGGGGGGGGGGGGGAATTTACCAATATTTTCGTCAGTTCCTAACAGACTGTGCCCCAGCAATCACGCGAATACACTGGACAGCCACAGAAGGATGACGCAATGTTATATAGAATCAGATTAATCTGCTGATAAAAACAATTAGGTTTGTGTCAGGTGTTGGAGGAGTTGTTGCTACTGTAAATAGCGTAGTTTCACAATGTTCTTGCAATCTGGTTATTTGACAGACTTCTACCGATTTCCCCCAAAATTGACAGATGTTAAAAATCGGATCCATTGCAAATGACTAATTGCATGCTTTCCTCCTGGCTACTAAATTGCACATTTACGATTTAAGGCCACACTGACTAAGGTATATTGCCAAATACCTTAATTTTATATAGGACCTACAACATACTGCAGGAGAATTAATATTTTGGGGTTTGAACAGTCCAAAACTATATCTTCATTACAATCAATTGCCACTGTCAATTCAAATTAGTTGTCCTATTCACACTAGACAGTTTAACTCTGCGAGAAACAGGAACTCAATCATTTTGATCCATCTTGAATCAGTCAGACTCTCAACCTGGAACTATCCTTCAAGGATCATGACTTCAACCACTTTCACAATCTCAATTAGTCCCAATTTTGGGTTTTAAAAATGCCATCGTAACCAGACCATGCAAAAATGTCAGCCACTTGGTCTGAAACTTAACTCTGGTTTGAAATGCCTGCTAAGTCACATGATGATTTCATTTGCATAAATTAACAAATGAAAGCTCACCCAAGGGGCTTTCTCACAAGAAAAACTAATCAATATATCCCCATAAATTAAAAAGAAATGTGACTATATGGGAATGGGGGGTGGAGTTTCCTACTACTTCACATCATATTATTTTCCAAATTAACTTGACAAATTTTGGCAGAAAACTTAAGCTCCCACTTGATTTCTGCCACAAGCATATCGCGCTTTTACTGTAGAAACTTTTATACAGCTTGTATTTCTGCATAAGACAAAACATTCGTTGACAGAAATCATGCAGTCACTTTGTTTTTAAATGAAATTTTTACAGAATTTTACACATTTCAAAGTTGTTTATGTCCGTCACAACATGCTTAGCAATTCCTAACAAACTATAGTTAGTTGCATGGCTGTTTTCCCCTTTTTTGGTTTTAATTAATAAGGGAGGGGGGGGGGGCATTAAAAGTCCCTGGATTTTTAAAATTTGCACAAATTTTCATATATCAAATAATTTCAGATTCCTGAGTAGCTTACAGATGACATTTGAGATGTGTGCATGCATGGGTGCCTACCTGTAGCCATACTATAAGAAAACATCAAAAGTAATAAATTTCCAGAGAATTCACAGAAAAGAAAATACATTTAGGCTATATGATCGTATTCACAAAGCGTCGTTAGCAATGACCATGGAAACATGGTTTCTACTAAAATTAAATTTTCTACTTCCCTGACTTTTTGAAGTTTTTGAAAAAAAAAATTCCTTGATTGTATCAAAACCGTTTACAGAGTAAAATAAAAACAAAATTAACAGCTCCATATGTTTATACCTTGCTTTGGCATGGCTTTCCATGTCCTGCCTTCCCATATTGCTTAGGGAATTAGTCCACTGACTTACTATTTAAGTATGCACCCAGTCTGGAATCTTGATGTTAATTTGAGCAGAAAACTAAATTTGTCTAGTTAATGTCTTCTCATGTATATAATATATAATAAGAGAAAAGTCCCTAAGCATACTAAAGGGAAATTCCCTATTATCACATATAAGTGTGTCCAGATGCGCCCTCTTTTGTGATATAGCATGAACAATTCAGAATTTGAGATTATGACAATTTAAGGTTGGCACTCAACTAGCTGATGCAAATTTTCCTAACTTTTGCAAGAAAATTTGAAATTTCCCTGACAATCCCAGGTCAGTGTATGGGAATCCTGTGCAATTCTAAACATTTTGGGGGTGGGAGACTAACCACCCAATTCTCTTCCCCACCCCCAGTTGTGTGCCTATAAAGCCAACACAATCTTCTGTACAGAAAAAGCAATACTTGTTTACATTCAACAATATTTTTTTTAAAAATACATGTCACAAATTGTAACCCCCACCCCACAGTCAGTTTTTTGTTTCCAAACCCTTCCTGGAATGATATTATTTGTTGATATAGGCCTAGCTTCCTATAAGGAAGTTACATCATTACAGCACATTATTATAATCACATTGCTCAAGTTAATGAAAACGTTTACTATAGCTGGATTTATTATTGCACTCAACGATTAATTTTGATTAATAATCATTTCTTTTTTAGGCCCTCATATTTGTGGCAGTTCTTCTGCCTTTCTCGTGTACAGTTCTGGCGCAAGAAATAACAAACACCACACTTGCACCAAGTACGACAACCCCCCCACCATCAACAACAACATCTGCACAAACAACATCTACCACAACAGTGTCAACATCCACAACCACACCAACCACAACTACATCGCCAATCACCACCAGTACAGCCAGAACAACGACAACAGCATCAGAACCTTTAATTTTAAATGGCGAACAGCCTTCTGCTTATGCGGAGTTTGGTTACAACCCAAGCTACAGTATAGATTCACAATATGTGCCAAATGTAGATGCCAATCTCGAATCACAATCTGAAGTAGATGGAATAAACCAGAAAAGGTCCTTGGGAAGCATTCTGGGTGCTATTATGGGAAGCAATCATGGTGCTAACACTTATGGCACTGGATCCAGTGGCTCCAGTAGTTACGGCGGTTCAGACCGTTATGGTAGCAGCAATTCTGATTCCCCAAGTTATTATGGATCAGGATATGGGCAAGCCAGTGCTGCTAAAGGCCTTGGTTATAGCGTAGGCTATAACGTGGGGCAGAAAGCTTCGGGTGGACTGGACCTTGGTAAACTACTTCGATTAGTTGGATCTGGGCTTAAAAATCTTGGCAACTTGGGTGGAATTGTTGGTCTTCTGGGTGGTGGAGGAGGAGGAGGAGACAGTTACAGCAGTGGGGGCGGTTACAGCAGCGGGGGAAGCAGTAGTGGTGGTCTCGGCAGTCTTCTGAGTTTGAAAGCCCTCGGTCTTGGTTTAGGTGTTGGTGCAGTCAAAGGCTTCGTTCCCGGCTTAGTAGTTGGCACTAAAGTTGGACTTGTCAAAGGTCTTCTTCTAGGCAAACTGAAGATGGCTTTACTGAACAGCCTGGCAGCCAAACAGCAATATCCATCCTACAGCAGCAGCTCTTACGGCGGCAGTTCCTATGGTGGGGGTGGCTCATACGATTCAGGATATGGTGGGGGTTACAATGACAAAAGTGGAAGCTCTTACGGAAGCAGTTACTCAGATGATGGATACAATGCAAAGGGCGATTATGGCAGCGATAGTTACGGCAGCAGTTACAATGATCCATCAAGTTATGGCAGCGGCACTTACGGAAGTAGTTCAGGAGGTTACGGCAGCGGCACCTACGGCAGTAGTTCAGGGGGTTACGGCAGCGGCACTTACGGCAGTAGTTCTAGTGGTGGGTATGATAATGCAGGCTATGGCCAGCAGTCAGGCACTTCGGGTAGCTTTGGTGGTTTTGGAACTGGTGCTGTTTTGGGGGCCATCGATGGTGCCAAGCAAGGTGTGGTCAATAGGCTCCTTTACAATGATGTTTATGGGAAAAAAAATCATGCCTATGGTAGCCCTGGAAAAACCTTCGACGGAAACCTTAAACCATACGACGAAGATAAATCGGGATTTATAAATAACATAACATCAACTGCAACCTCTACTTACACTAGTGCAGGTACCGATACTACCACTCCATCCAATAATTCTAGAAGTGGTGGTGGGGATTATAGCCAGCCTTATGCTAGAAGTAGTAGTTACAAGGGTGATGGTGGTAGTAGTTACAGCAGTAGACCTAGTTACAGCAGTGGTGGCAGTAGTAGTTACAAGGGTGATGGTGGTAGTAGTTACGGCAGTAGACCTAGTTACAGCAGTGGTGGCGGTAATAGTTACAGCAATAGTGATGATGATGATAGTAATGAATATGGCACTGGTTATAGTGTTGGCAGAGGTAGTTACAGTGGTAACAGTAATTATGGCAATAGTCACGGTGGTGGTGGTTACAGTAACTATTACCCAGCTCCTGCAGTACGTTACGGCAGTTCTAGTGGCCGTAGTGGCACTGGTGGTGGAATAATTAGCAGTGGCTTGCTTGGCTTGGGAATAGGTGGAGCATTAGGCGCAGTTAAGGGAGCCATTTTGGGCACTAAAATCGGTATTGTAAAAGGTCTTATCTTGAGCAAGCTTTTAAACCTCGGTGGCAGTGGTGGTGGTGGCGGCACAAATTACAACAACTATGGACAAAGTTATCCCCCTGGTTTCACTTTAAGTCTGGGATTTAGTCCAACCGGTAACATTGCTTATAATGGATATGGTAAATAAACACAACAAGTAAAATGGAAGAAAATTTATACATCAGACCGTATTTGGTAATGTGGAATAAGAAAAACTGGACAAAGTACTTAATTGTTGAAGAAATGTGGCACACTCATGTGCCATGCTACCATCAAACTGCTACAATTCTTCCCAATAAGATTTATGTCACATTAAAAAGTCCTCACATAGTCTAAAGGTATCCTTTATGCATCCTTACCATATTTAAAATTTTCTATAAGTTCCTTAAGTATTAAGTTAAAGAATTATGTATTCAATGGTTAAAGTATTAATTATGTAATGTATTTCAATGAAATTGCGAGTGCGTTCCCACTTCCCTCTCTTGCACTGTTAATAAATTGTCCAGTTGAAATTCAGCAATAAAACCCAGTTACTTGCAAACATTAAACTGCAGAATTACTGAAGAAATTTTTCAGTTTAAAACATCAGAAAATCCGTTAAACACAAACTGTATGCAGTTTCAGTTTCTACATTGTGTTTCACGTAATAAGTATCATAGTGGGGGAGAGGTGGTTTACAGTGGTATACCCCATTCACTGTCCTCAACAACACATCAGAAAAATTCTGGATACAAAAAATTAGAAACCCTATTGAAAATGTCTACCCACGCCACGGTAGGCCTAACAAAATCAGCAAACAACAAGGCAACCATGCCGAGCCCACGCTTGAACAGTCCCTCAAAAAATCTAATTGAAAATTGATGTGGCTAAGATTGAAATTATTTGTTTTCCTCGCCTTAACTGGCTTCTGTGATTAATTACATTTGTTTTCTTATTTTACCACTGCATTTACAGCAGCTTTCAAATTCAAAGGGTTTAGTCCTATACGATAACAAAGGAATAATGCGTGGGGGGGGGATTTCTTCATCGTAATTTAGCCTGGAAATTATAGGGGAAAGCTAGACTTTTTAAAAATACAAATATAATATTGCACTTACTGTATTATCCTGAGTAGTTAACACAAGAGTTCCACCATAATTCCGTCTAATGCACGTAAAAAAAGCTAGCAGCAAAAGAGCTGATCTACCAACCGACGCCATCTCAACTGTCCGATAGATAAACAAGGCCCAAGCATCATGCGCTTGTACGTCATAGTCGTCATTAACGGTCTTTGGTCATCTCCAATGATATTAAAAAAACACCCTGATAGCATCGTGACCCTTCCTTTAATACTCAGGAAATGCCAAGTTAGGGTATTGCTTAACTTTATTCCTAACTAAGCTAATCATGGTCTCACTTAAGAGGCTATGAAAGTAAATAAAGGCTTGTCATGACAAAAATTTTGTTCCTAAATGGGGCTCAGTTTGGACACGTTTCAGCAAACCAATTATAATTTCCACACGTTTTGAGCCCCATTTTGTAAAGAATACTAGGCCTATTTCGAACAGAGTATCCGCCTGTTGCGTCATGCAGCACTGCCAACTAGCGGAGTTAATTGAAAATTCAAAGTGGACATTTTTCACGAGATCTATGACAAGATTGAATTTCTTAACTATTTTTTAACTAAAGGTAGTAAAAAGAAAGCAAAAAATGCCAAAATATATAGAATTATAATATCTAGTACAATGTGAAAGAATTTTTTCCAAATTATTATTACTTTTTTTTATAAAAAATTTTTAATGCATTAAAATGACAATGAAAACTTTACCACCTCACGGGGGAAAAAATTATTACAAAATAACCATTTAGTTTAGGCAAAAAGCGATTGTACCATGTTTTAGTTGAATAAATTTCCTAAATTTTAGTATATTTGACATTTACATTTAAATTTTTTTTAGGAATTTAACTCTAAAATCTTGTTTTGCATATTCAAGAAAAACTTAAAAATATTAGAGAAATGTCAAATATACCAAAATTTAGGAAATTTATTCAACTAAAACACTGTCTACTCGCTTTTTGCATAACTTATATCATTATTTTGTAATCATTATTTTCCCGTGAGGTGGTCAATTTTTCATTGTCATTTTAATGCATTTAACTTTTTTTTTTTAAAGTAATAATAATTTCGAAAAACTTCTTTGACATTGTACTAGATATTATAATTCTCTACATTTTGGTCTTTTTTGCTTTCTTTCTACTATGTAAGAAACTGTGGTAAGAATGGTATTAGCTGGCCAATACATTACACGTTCATAGCAGTTTCAACACCACACATCCACGTTCAGTTTCACCAACAGAGAGTGCATAAGTCCTACAACAGGCGGTATTCAGGAATCAGGACCGTGTTCTGCTTTTACATGCTTTGTGGTTATAAGTTATTTAGGAAATTAAGAGTAGACCCAAGAATGGCCAATTAAAAAGCTAGTCCAATATATTAATAATATGGTTCTTACAAGAATGTGAACTAAACTATTAAATTGTTTGTACAGGGATGTGCATAATTCTCATGGACAGGAGGTATAGATTAATCAACTTTATGCATACCGGTCAGGGGGGATTTAAGCCTCATGACCAAAATTTTGTCAATAAAGTTTATGATAGTCTCTGTTTTTTTTAATTGTCCAATCCCCTGGGAGGTTTCCACCCCCAAATTTTAAGTCCTGGCTACGCCACTGCAAATTCTTCGGATTTTGATAAAAATTTAAGTTTAGTTTTATATATGGTAACTTTATGTACAATAATTTGTACATAATTTTCTTAAAAAGTCTAACCTTCCCCTCGAGATTTTATATTTTTAAATCATTTTCCATGTGAGATAGAATCTTTTTATGCTCAACGTTACAAGTTGAGATTCTTCATTGCTTCGCTATTTATTAATACTCATTAATTACACTAACTTCTTTTTTTAACAAATTTTTAATTATTAGGAAAATGCAGTTATTTGAGGAAAATCTATTCTGTCCCAACAATTGAACTGTCGAGCAAATTATTAGGTAACTCGATATATTTGTAAACACTGGATTTGAGTTATAATTTGCCTGAAATTAACAAAATGGTGGTCACTGTGTATTGATACTTTTTATAATAAAAATGGAAAAAAATTAGAAAGAAAAGATTATCATCCACATTAAATTGTTTAAAAATATTGTGCTAATATGAATGACAACATAACTCCTGTAACCATCTCATTTGTTCATTTTGCATGGGAATGGCATGCCATGTCATGCTAGAAATTTATAAATGGACTGAAAAAGCATGTTGGAATGGGCACTCCAAAAATCAAAGGTGAAGTTTTGTATTTTGCATGAATTTTTGAAATTTAAATTCATAATTGAGTTTTAAAATAACAACTTTTAACTTGTTTTCCTTATCCCTCATTTATTCAGGTAAAAAAACCAGAAGATAAATTCAAGAAATGGGTCATCTTTGACAACTTATATTCGGGCAAATGACGACTTTCATAGACTTTCTTACAAAAAGTCGTTTAAATGTGCCACACCATTTCTGTCACACCAGAATTTCTGAAATCAAGTTTCGGTTTCTGGTAAATAGTAAATTGAAAATGGTGAGAAAAAAAATACAAATTATGTATTTTATGCCAATAGCAATGGGTTACAGAAAGCTAAATGTCGCATGTCAATTATTTGAGAAATAATTCCGGGATTGTAACTTTATTTTTCCAAAATTAATTAATATTATGATTTAATATTTACTTGTCTAGTTCTTAAAAGAACTGAATCTTAAGATTTAAATCCTTTATACTTTTATTCCTGAAAGATTATTAATCTATGAAATCAAACTTTATTAGGATATTTGTATACATTGCTTTCCTTTGAGAAAAAAATGGTTGAATTATCAAATCAATTTAGTATTACGGTTTTATTTATTAATTTTGTGCTCACGTGATCAGATAAAACTCGTCATGCAACCTAATCATGATTTACACTTTTGGACCACATTAGCATATTGCAAACGGGTTTAAAAACTTGTGCATTTTCAGTATTTAACTATCTTAATTTTTACAATATTATCATTTATCAAATATTAAAAAAACATAACATTAAGGCTGGATGGATAGCTTGAAAATCACCCATTAACGCATTTAAAAACTAAAGCTTAATACATTTTCATATGCCAATTCTGAGCATCTAACTACCCTTTCCATAAATTTTCACTAAAAACAAACCAATGTGCCTTTAATAATTTTCACTATATTTCTGATAAAATATGTTGGAATTTCTGTAACAAATGAATCAATGTGTGCATGCATAATTTCAATTGTATGTAAGAGAACGTGTGAATCACAAAATTGTACATTTTCATGTTAATTAATAAATTTTGGTTAATTATTAATTGTAGTTGTGCATTACTGTAGTTATTACATTAAACTAATAATAAGGGTTTTTGTAACTGCGTATAAAATATAGGGCTTAAAATAATTTCTTTAGGAATTGAGGCTATTATGTCAATTGAAATGTTTATATCTTGTTTTTACTACAAAACTCAAGTGATCATTTTTATAATAACAATTATTTAAATAAAATAAAATAGGACTACTTTTGGGAGTAGGCCTTGCCTGTAGGCTTAATACTCAACTCAAAGCCTGTTTCTAATGTCCACATAGCTTTATAGAAATTTTTATTTTCAACGCAATTTAGCCTAATAAAATAGGGTTTTTTTTGAATTAATTCAAAAACGCCTTTACTTTCAAAATTCAAACAGTAAACGTTTATTATGAAAATGAATGGCAAAGCTCCCTTTGAGTGGACTTTAACCATATTGCAACATCAGATTCACTTCTTAGAAACCAGTCCAGCACAAGACTAACACCTGCATACATATTCTATAGAAACTTGCTAAATTTCGCCACATGTGTGCCTCTTGCTCAATTGATTCCAAAGCTTAAGTTACAACTTTGAAGCCCCAAAATGTTGTTTCAAATGTTACATTTCGGACTTTGAGAAATCCGTTAAATGGTGCCATTAAAAATATGACGTCAACAAAATTTATAATAACCCCACCCCTCGTCATCATATATAGGAATTGACCATAAACCCCCCCACCCCAATCCTACGTAGGATTGAGGGTGGGGAAGTTTAATTCCTTGCAAAGAGCAACCACAAGAAGTTGGCAGAAAGTTGAATTAAAATTAATTATTAAATAAGTCGGACATCCCCTTTAAAACAGACTCAATTTGATATAAACACTTTAGCAAATTATTTTAAATATTTGAAGAAAACAAATGATAAAACGTGGAAATTTGAAAATTAAAAAGAGTAGGCTATACATGCTTTTATCATATTAAACAATTTGGAGGCGTGCTGATCTTAGGTACTGTAGGATTTCTCATTTTACTTCACCCCCTTTTCATGTCCGTCTCATTTGTAGAATTTTACCATAAACCCCCTTTCCCTAAACTGATGACGTCATATATTTGATGAGCAAGTGCAACACACACACACCTTCCCTACGGTTTGTGAATGTCAAGGAAAACTTCATATAATTTCGCCAGTCAAAAGGAAAATGTGCATGTAACAAATTGCTTAAGTTTAGTTATAACTCATTGTTTAGTCCACTGTCACATATTCAAAATTACAAATAAAGAAGCAAGTATGAAAAGAGAAAGTATGGCCTTGTTTTATTTTATTGTATATATCTTTTAATGTATATTTGCTTTGTTTCATTGTCTTTCGAATTAAAAAAAAGGATTTATTGTGGCGAATGTATTCCCACTGTTAAATGGCTACATTACACTTTCCTTTTTTAAAAAGGTCGATTTATACATTAAACATAAATAATTGTTAGCTAATAGAGGCCAAATTTTGAGAGAGAAAAAAAAACAAGTAAAACGGGAAGTAATTGTGGATGATTTTTTTAAATTTAATTCTTGCTAATTCAGTAATACTGGAGGTCTAAACTTTTTATTAGTCCTAGATTAATGCTTGTTGAAAAGTGAAACCTCAAATGTTGTATGTGTCGAATAAAACTATATAACGAATACCTCAGGTGATAATCTGCATTCATTATTTTGAGGCTATTAAAACATTTTAGTAATTTTTTAATTCAACTTTAATTTTTTCAGGTTCTCATATTCACAAAAATATGTCCAACTTTTATTACTATTAATTTTATAAATGAGTCACGTTCCTCTATAATCGTTAACAACTCTGAGATTAACTTTAAGTTACTTTCACTGATCTTTCACTGATTTCCTTGACATTCCAGAAAGCAAATAATTTATTTTTCTTCAATCATATATACACAAATTCCCATCACTTTCCCTGACACTTCAGAAATAATAGGAGTCCGTTTTCATTGACTTTTCAATAATTTCCTCAAGTTTTTCCAAACTAATTTACTATAGTAAAGTTTACTAGTAAATGTAATTTACAGTTGTTGTTTCTATTCACAATAATTGAAGAGCTGATATCAAAAACCACATGAATCTATTTTTGCTAAAAATGGATATAGTTACATGCAATTGTAGCTAGCGTTGTTTTATCTGTTAAATCAATGAAAAATTGTAGTAAGATATTAAAAAGTTGTTTATTTTGACCGCTAAAGATAAAAACCAGAATTCTGTACAAAATGTTGGGCATTTAAGCATACGAATTCGCGGGTATAGGGTTATAATTACATTCAAGGGAACCGAAATGTAAAAGTGCATCTGAAAGTGCAAGTTTCTATATTAAAAACTAAGCTCAGAATTTAAAAATAACTCAGTTTTAAAAGCAATAAATCTATATTTTATTTAAATGCATTTTTCTCAAAATTACAAATCTGGACTCAATTGGTTTTTGATCTCAGCTCTTCAAATTTATTTTAGCTCTCTTTGAAATATAATATAAATATTTTCATTATATTATTGTCAGTATTGTCTATATTCTGTATTAAAGTATTTTTATTCCCTATTTTTTATTTTAGAAATAAGCTATTTTTTTATTTTATTTTAGTCCCATTTCTAGAATTACAAATTATCCAATTTATTAAAAAAATTGCAATCGTTAACTGTTTAGGATCAGTCTACCTACATATTACAGTTGGGCCAGAAGTGTCCTTAATAGGGTCATGATGATTAGGCCTACCTAAATATCCTAAATAGGGCCATGATGATTAGGCCTACCTAAATATCCTAAATAGGGCCATGATTAGGCCTATACCTAACTATCTAAATGGGAATACCATATTTTTTTTTGCTACAAAAGCTACTATTTAGCTCATGCCTTTATTGCTTACCCTAACTTGAACAACACGCAAATTTGTTTTAAAAAAAATACCTTTTAGGTGCCCTAGAATTTCCTTTCTGTTGTGTGGCAAATTGCCCCACTTGGTAAGGGAGGTCTCAATGTTACAGTCATGGTTTGTTTTGAAAACACGCCCATTGTTTACTTGATCAAAACGCCCTAGATAACTACCTATTACTATTACATAACAGGAATTGCTCTTCGTGCAAGCTTATGAGTCAATTTTCAAAGGATTTTTCTGTTAATGAGGTCGATGTCTTGAAATTCAGCTCAGACACTGCCTAAGGACAACATGCCAGTTAAAATTCAAGTCATGAAGGCAAGATGGACGAACCAGGAAACACACCTGTCCTATAGGGGTGTAAACAATTCCATTTCTTCAGGGGTTAAAAAAAATCTTGAGTTAAATAATGCAATTGGTAATGAGTACTGGCATACCAAAAAAAATCAGCACGTTTGCTTGCTTGGAACGTTAAATATTGTCATTGAACAAGGACAAGACATACTAAAATTAATAAAAATACCAAATTAGCACATTTAAATTGTATCAAAATGTGTCTGACAAAAAATGTAGGTCTCATTTTAATAGCTTTATTTTAACATAACGAGTTGCTTAAACATGCTAAACAAACAATTAGCATCATGTATGCAAAATGCAAATACTAGGCATAGCTGATAACTTTTAAATTGCTTTGTCTGCAACTCACATAATATAATGATAATTATAATTTATCCCCAATTAGCATCATAAATTTTATATTATAGCTCTAAAAGAAATTATCCTTAAAGCCAATTTAGATCGGTAGTATATATTTCAGTTACCCCTAAAAGAATATCTAAAGACACAGTTGATCAGCATCTAAATTTGATTATAATTAGTCGATTAACTATCAGTTAAATTATGACTACTGCAACTATGAACTTACACTAGATTTAAAGGGAAAGTCCCACTTGCTAGCAAGCAAGAGCAAGTAAGTTGTTCACATTTTCTAGATAAAGAAAGGCTGTGACAATATTAATTGCAGCAGAGTTTCCATATTAAAGAAATTACGACGTTTGCAAAATGCATGTTAGGCCCCATTTTCCATAGATTTCAGCAAACACTGTAAGTTGGTAACGCCCTCTAGGACATGCACGTGTATTTTTCCATCAGGGCTAATGCCTTTTATCGAATAGAGGGCGCTACATACTGTCGGTAAAATGGCGCCTATTTGGGCTTTGCATTTTAATAGTACCGTAGGCACTTTACCTTTAAATTAGTAATTTTTACTGACTATCAGAGAAAGACTATATTGTAACTTTGTTTAGATTTCAAGCCTGTCAAATATTTAAAGCAAAATACTATTAAATGGGGATTGAAAGTTCTGCTACTTTGTTAAACAAGCAACAAGCCCTGAATGAAAAAACAAAAAAAGTAAAGCATTATAAATAATAATGTTTGATACAAAATAATCTTAATCTTAACACGAAATGATCCTCAGCACATGGAAAAGAATGTTTTCTGCATGGATATATATTTGGTTTACCACGAGTTAAAGATTATTGTAGACCAAGAGCTATCATTTTCCAACTGGAGACTGAAAATAATGCTGACCCAACACTTTATTGAATGTGATTAAGCTTCACCCCCACCCCACATCATGCATCATCATTTCTCATTCCCCCCCCCCCCTCTTCCTCAAGTCTCTCCCCCCTCTTAAGACGGTTTAGCATTTAATGCATAATACTCGAATGCTCCCTATGACATATAGACATTTTTATTACATTTCTTCTGAACAATTTTAAAGAATATATTATGAGTGCTGAAGCACGATGCAGATTTACGATTTATTCAATTTATACACAAAGAAAATTAAAAATTAAGTAAATAAATCAAATTTATAATGTAAATAACATTTGAAAGGAGATATATTCCAGCGCTTTAGAAAATTGAAATGCAGCTATATTGTTTGAAAAGTAGAGCAGGAAAAGGAAACCAACCAATGAACAAAGTGCTAGCAATTTAAATAATAACTTGTTTTTATTTTAATTGAATTCTATTTTATCAAATGCACGTTAAACTAGTGCCCTCTTATTTTAAAATTGGAAACTGATAAGATTTCAGTTTCATGAAATTGACGAGAGGTGGAACTGTGTTAAGGTGTCAATAAACCAGAATATTAAAAAAAAAATTTAAATAGTAGAGGGAATAATTTAATACTAGTTGATTATTGACAAACTACATGTTTACTTCAGAGTATGCAAAATGCAGTTTCAAAATTTAAGTAATACAGTATAACCAATGACTTAACATCATGATATTTGAAAAGTAACTGCTAGCTCATGATGCTGTTACTCTGTTAAAACAAAATGTAAACAGACGAAAAACAAATTAGATATCTTGTAATGAAATCTTAGTTCACTCATTTGTTGAACAGGGTATAGTATGCAATTAGAATTTAATATTTAGATCACTATTAAGGAACAATTAAGTACTTTACATGGTTCAAATTAACATAGTCTTTGGGTAAAAGTTAAAATGACTGGCTTTTCACTTAAGATTTCTTAAAATCTTATGTCAAAAAGAAATTATACTTTGATTTTGAATAACTTTCGAAGTACTTCTAAATTAAGTTGTTAAGCAAGTATAGTTAATTTTTAATAAAAGGTCGAGATCCTTATATTCAAGACGTAAACTATGCCTTCAAGTAATGCAAAGCAGATGGTTGAAGTAACATTTCCTTTATAATCAACTATAATCCCCATCAACATTGTTTAATAGGCCTAGTTTAAGAAATCCGCCCCATGATTAATTTATGAACACTAATTTGGTCATTGTATCTATCATTAAATATGCAAGAAACATTAAATAAGCGCATGTATACCAGACCAACAACTATTTTATTATTATGGAAGGCTTGAAGAAGACACTGCACTAATTTGTAATCAAATACCATACATTAAATTTGCAATTCCCTTCAGGAAATCTTGGAATTGCAGGTTTAGTATATATAGGTCTACATGACAAAGGTCAGTTCATATACGGAAATACTGAGCATAGTTAGTTTACTAGTTTTACAAACAACAACAGCTACTGGTAAAATATTTGGCATTTATTTTATGTAAGACTGTTCTCTTGACAAGAAATAAAAATATAAAAGTAAAACCTAGAATGCGGAAAGTAACATTATAGCATTAATCAATTATAAATTTCTCAGAAAGCAAAAAGCATTTATAATCGTAGCCTTTTCTTATTAATCAGACCAGGATCTCATTGTTTCCTTTGCAATATAAATATTAAAGGGAAAGTCCCACTTTGAAAAAAGGTGGTTGTAGGAAAAAAGTATGAAAAATTAGGAAAGGCATCAAAATTTAATTACAATTTGATCTGAGCCCACCAATCATTAAATAAAATGTCCTGAATACATGCATGGATTTGGTTTAAAATGCAAAGCCTAAGTAGGCGCCATTTTACTGACAATATATGTAGTTCCCTCCACTGGATACAAGGCATCAGCTCTCATGTATCACGTAGACATACATGTCCTAGAGGGAGCTACCAACTTTCAGTGTTTGCCGAAATCTATGGAAAAATGAAAATGGTGCCTAACATGTATTTACATTAAACTTCGTGATTTCTTCAATATGGAAACTGTTGCAATTATCATTGTCACGATCATGCATATCTAGTAATGTGTACAACTCAAATATTATAAAGTGGGACTTTCCCTTTAAATTTAAACAGTTTAATCTATAGCCCCTTCACATTAGTTATTATACTGATGAAGTATATCATAACATTTCTTTCTATAGGTACACTGTTAAAAATTTTTTGTTAGATTTACGGTACAATGCTGGAAATCTGGTTTCCAACTAAATACCGTCACATT